>JARJLF010001802.1:0-61334 GCA_029378395.1 Mycena leptocephala
GCGGTAGCGATGCGCATTGAGAGCCGAGAAGTCCATGCGGAGTTGGGCAAGTGTAGAGATAAGAGCCCGGGATGCGGACGAGTCGTAGGGGGAGCGCAGAATGAGGGAGGGTGGGGAATCGTCTATTTCACGAAGTCCACGGCCCGGCGTCGAGACCTTCCACATAGCCCGCCAGCGCTCACAGATGAGGGAGTTGATGTTCTGTTTGCAAGTAGTGAGCGAGATTGGAAGGAGGATGGAGCTGGGAGGAGAGTTGCGGCCTTGGCGGCATCATCAGCAAATTCGTTACCCACAGTGCCATGTGCGCTGGGTCCAGAGGTTGGTGATACGGAGCCCAGGAAGAGTCTCCATAGCGGCGCGTACGAGTTGATCATACAGAATGGTACGGAACTGTCCAGCACGGGGGGAGGTAGAGAGAACAGCCCGCAGCCCGGCTTGGGAGTCCGAGACAATCAAAATGTGATCTGCGCCGTTGATCAAAGCCCGTTCGGTCGCACGTAGAAGTCCTTCGATTTCGCCTTCAGCAACCTGTCCTCACCAAGCGGGAGGAGGATCCGTTCTCGTACCACACCGTTAACCACCAGAACAGCCGCTCCACCAGCCGCTCCTGCTAACAGGATCCATCAGTAAACCATGTCGCTCCTTCAAGTGAACCGTCGGCCAGAAGGCTATGCAGTACGGCAACAGCATCTTCTTTTGATGGAATGACGGTGGTTACAGGGAGTGGTTTCAGCCAAGGAGGTGCGTAGACAGGCCGGATTAGCTCCATTCCCAAGGACAGTTCAGATTCACGAATCGCAGTAGTGACATCCTGTGAATGGAGAACGGCTGCATCAGATGTTACGGGGGAGCAATCACGGTCACTTGCCTTCCGCCAAGAGGCGGAGGCAGACCAAGAGCATAAAGCTCCGTGAACTGCCCCCCCCTCGCTTTCCACGGACGCCGCTACCAGTTTGGTCTGCGCGCGGGGCCGTCGTAACATCTGGGGAGGATTTTCTTCGACGCTCACCCACGCGTACACCCCGAGGAGGAACGCTAGATGGCCAGCGGACGGAGGGAAGGCGTTCCGACAAAGTGGAGGGCAGAGCTACGGTGAGCATGCTTCGGGGCACGGGATATGGCATCTTGTATGAGCGGTACGATCCCATGAGTCTGTGGGAGGCAGAGATACCCAGCAAGTCGATGGAGCAGCGCCGATTCCAGTCGAGAGGAGCAGGGAGTATAGCTGCTTCCTTCTCGAGAGCCGCCAGGGAAGCAGTACGGGTATCCCCCAGTAATGCAGCGTGCAATTGATTTGTTGACACGTTCGAGTGGCTTCAGGGCTGCGGCTGGGAGAGGGAAGAAACAACTGACACCGTAGTCGGCTCTAGGAAGACAACAGCCCGCGCAAGATCTCGGACCATGAGAGGTTTCAGGCCCCAGACTGCGTGGGTGAGTGCGAGCGAGGCATTGAGCGCTCTCGCCGCCGATGCCGCCCTAGTCTTAATGTGTCGGTCGCCTGTCAACTTCGAGTCGATCCAAACCCCCACCCATTTCACCACATCCGACGGCGCAATGGAGGCGCCGTCAATGTCACGCAGTACTCCGAGAGGTCTGCGCGGCCTGGTGAATGATGAAATCAGCTCAGTTTTGGAACTTTCAAACGTAGCCTCGTCGCGTTTTGCCCATTGGACGGCAATCTCCGCAGCTCTATTGAGGACGTGGACATTCTGCAATGGCGATTTGCTCGCGGTGCTGAAGTTGGTATCGTCGACAAATCCATAACGCCAGCTGATGAAGACACCGATGGCTTTGAGTAGGCGGAGGAGGCGATTGATGACGATGAGGAAAACAATAACCGAGAGCGCCGACCCTTGCGGGGCACCCTCTTGCGTGCATCGGAAGGTGACTGTTCGGACTCCGTCAATAACCACTGTTACGAGGTGAAAGTGGAGGAACGAGGCAACCCAGCGGATAAGCTGTCGTGAGTACCCAGTGCGGCCATCTCCTGGACTACTACCCGGTGTGAGGTTCGATTGAAAGCACCTTTGAGGTCGTAGAAGAGGGTAGAACCGTATTACCCTCGTCGAGCTGCTGCCGAACACGGTGGATGTAACCATCAACAGCCTGGACCGTGCTGTGACCAGGTCGTCCACCATATTGAGTATCCTCGAGGAAGCCCAGTGATTCGGCCTCGAATGATAGTCGATTTGCAATGAGGCGCTCTAGGGGTTTAGCAAGGATATGCTCGAAATTCTCGACGGGACGCCATGCTTTCGGAGATGTCTTGTCCTTCTTCCCAGCTTTGTGTACTGGCGTCGCGACGTTGGCTTTGAAAGAGGTGGGCTTGATGCCGAGGGACATGGAGGCACGGAAGATAGGACGAATCCAGTCGCGTAAAACTGGGGTAACCCCGTTGAACGAAGCCCATCTGGATACCGTACCGATCTGGTGCCTTCCAAGCCGAGGACGACATGATGACTGCGTCGATTTCAGTGTCGGTTGCAGGTACAAAGGGGCGTTCGGCGGGGATATTGATAGAATCGGCAAGGGATATTGGGTCTAGATGGCTCGTGGGCGCTTCAGATGTGTTATGGGAGGCAGGCAACAAATCTTGCCTGTCCGCCGGGGGCGGAAGTCTGCCAAGAGGCGGAGCCTCCGTGCAGACCCCCCCTCGCTTTCCCCGGTCGCCGCTGCCAGTTTGGTCTACGCGCGCCTCCGGAGTTACATCTGATGGGGACAAGGGTGATTCGTCCTCGGGCTCTGTGGCAGTAAGGTCAATCGCTTTGGAGCCAAACCATGCGCGACCAAGGACACGACCACGCTCCAAGTGTGAGAGGACTATATCACCCGATTCGGGATCGACGATGGATGGAAAGACTGCCGAGCGGCGCTCCTTGAGTCGCTTCAGAGCTTTGTAGACATCGATGCGCTCCAACTCCTTCACAAGACAGTCCAGACCTCAAGTTTGGCCTGAGAGGTAGCCCTGTAGAAGGACCGTCGCGCCGAGAGCCACTCAGCTCGAGCATCAGGGACCAACGTATGCTGGTAAGTGCGTCGCCTGTTCCTCATTATTTTACGTAGACGAGTGAGGAGTGGTGTCCACCAGCGCTTAGCCATAGAGCAAGGGCGATGGCGTGGGGTGGATCCTTCCAGTGCTGCCAAGAGTACTTCGTTCAAGAAGTCGACTGCTTGATCGAGCTCCTCCGGTGCGACAATGGTCGGAAGCGGGCGACTCCCTAGCATATCCCTAAGAATACCAAGGAAGGCGTCGAGATCCATCTTTTCCGCATTAAACTTGATGGACTTTGAGAGTGTTACCTCGAAGTTCAGCGCGAAGTGAATGGGAAGGTGATCACTGCCGACACAGAGCGAAGGGTCGACGGTGGCGTCAACGGCCATGTACAGCGAGGGAGAACAGAAACCCAGGTCGATGACGTTCCCAGAGGTGTGTGTTGGCACGTCCGGCGGCGTAACCAAGAGCAGACCAAAGGCTACCAGCAAGTCGTGTAGTTCGAAGTCTTCTTCGCATAACGGCGTCTTGGTTCTAAGGTCCCAATGGGGGTGATGAGAGTTAGAATCTAATACAAGGAGGATTTTGGAGTGAGGGTCAAGCCGCAAGAAGACGTAGCGTAGGAGTTTAATTCCTGCTCGAGTAACGCAGTCGTTATAAAGGTTGATAAGCGTAATTTTTGTGGAGCCAAGG
Source organism: Mycena leptocephala (assembly GCA_029378395.1). NCBI lineage: Eukaryota > Fungi > Basidiomycota > Agaricomycetes > Agaricales > Mycenaceae > Mycena > Mycena leptocephala. The sequence continues at coordinate 3,686 of JARJLF010001802.1, forward strand.
GTGAGGTCGATAACGACAATGTCGCCGGACTTGGAAAGGTCGGGGCGAGGACAGATGTTGGCGGCGGGAATTGATGACAGTTTGATATAGACAGAGACGCGGTGGTCGTCGAACGCGTCGGGGTAAATGAGTGCATAGTTCGGGTGGTCGCGGGTATTGAGTACTTCATTGTGGTGGGGCTCCTGAATGCAAATTATGTCAAAGTCATCGTCACTCGCCAGAATATCCAGCGGATTCCGTGACTTCCACGAATTTATCTGCACTAGATTGAGCATCTAAACGGATTCGGGCAGCCGCGGCGCCGGAGAGTTGTGGAGCGGCACAGAGGATGAGTTATTCAGGAAAGTCGTTAGCTCAACTGCCCGGAGACGAAGGGATTCCGCTATGCGTTTCCTGGTGGGGCACGAGAGTACATCAGCACGGTGCTCACCTCCGCAATTAATGCATTTAGGTTTCAAAGAGCAGACCGTGCCATGCGATATCTCACCGCAGCCCCCACATGTTGTATCCTTCTTTGGACATTTTGCTTTGATATGTCCAAATTTGAGACAACCCCAGCATTGAGTAACGCGTAAGTGCAGGAACGCGCGAGCCACCGTAGGAGCAGAGCCGGCCACACGCAAACGACCCAGAGAGATGGCGATGTCGACCTTCTCGCGCGACACAAGACGGAAGACAACAGAGCCAGCAACACGCGGCTTACGACCCGCTGCAATCATCGCTGAGGCTTGCGCTTCGCTGGGAGGATTATTAACTCAGACTGGCGAGCCTACCACGGGACCGAGCTCTGGGTAGCGTTCATGAAGCTCCGTCTTCAAGTCATCAAGGTTATTCACAGCAGCATGGAAGATCCCGTCGACTTGAATGTGGGAATAGACCGCTGGTGGGATGATGCGTGCACCCGGAAGAATGCTAGGGCCCCAGGTAGACCAAGCATCCACGAGAGTACGTACCGCCTCCTTGGACTCCGGGACCAGGAAAAGTCCACCGTCTCTTGAACGGGTTGCACAGGTTATCACCGGAAGATTGAGCGGCGCAAGCACACCGTTCAACTTGGGAACCAGTTCGTGGTATGGCAGGGAGAAAGCAGGCGGCGCCAGACCATCACAGCGTAGGAGGATGCGCTCATCGGGTGTGCTAGTTATCGGCACGGGCTTCGGTTTAGGAACGAGTAGAGGTGTAGGACCAGGAGTAGGAGCACCCGACTTGGAGAAAATGTGCGCCGTTTTGGTCGAATCTACGGATTTGGTGAGCGATTGAATCGCCTGATGCTGCACCTGGAGCTGAGCCGTCAGAATTTGGATCGGAGCGGTGACAGATTTCGTCAGTAGTGCACTGAACGAGTCGGCAGTCTCATCTTCCCGAGGGAACTCGTGATGGGCATCTAAACGAGATTGGAACGCGTTCAGTGTGTCCAGGCAAGCCGTTGTGGGAGCACTCTTTCGATGATCGCGGATGAGGGTGACAAGGTCTCGGAAAGCCGCAGCAAGATCGTCGAAGGAGGTGGCAGCGAGAGCAGAGTCCTTGAGGGTAAGGAAAGCGGATTGCTTCTCTTTGCTGGCTGTCGCGATGGGCGAGCGAGCAGTCGGAGGTCTCTGGGGGAGAGAAGGAGCACCAGTATCGGTTACAGGGGGGACAGGACCGGGTACTTGCCTGTCACCACGGGGTGGAGACAGACCACGAGTAGACTCGGTGCCTGTCCCCCCTCGCATTCCGCGGGCGCCGCTACCAACATGGCCTGCGCGCGTAACCGCCGTAACCTTTTGGGGGAGCGCGTCATCTTCGGTTATGACTGGGTCTTCAGCGAGAACGGAGAACGCGTTAGCTGAGCGCCCTGAGCCGACTTTTGCCGTGACCGTGATCTGTGGGGAGGGCCGATGAGTGGTTTCTTTGCGCTTCGAACGCGTCTTCGCCTTGGGCGAGTTAGGCGGGTTGATGAGCGACGCGTCGGGCGGGAGAATGGGGGCTGGCGGGGAAGTCAGCTTAGTTTTACGCGAAGAACGGCGAGGACGAGCTTCTTCTGGCACCGCCGCTGACGGTTCCTGGGCAGCGTGGGACTCTAAGAAGGCTTCGAGGACGTCAAGACTGATATGCGAACGCCTGGGCGAAGCGCCCGGAGGAGGAGGGCCGCCGGCGAGCCCCGCTTGCTGGGACATGGTGATGGTTGATGAGCTGGTTCTGTCGACCTGGAGCATTCAGTATGTTCTTGGCGGTCGCCTGAATGTGAAAACACTCAAATTTCTTATAGAACGTAGGATGTGGCAAGGGAAGAACGGAAATATCCCGACTCTAGACTCAATTGTTGTGGTTCCAGTGAACCTGCAGACACAAATGGAATCCGAAATTCGGCGATATCTGTATCCAGGCACTTTCGATATTATACCTTACATTGGCGCATACAAATCCCGGAAAACCTTCTGGGAGGACGTGGTCAAGAAATCAGTGCAACCCGCAGGCGGACGATTGTTCATGGCCACGAGTTCGGTGCGTCACAGATACCACATTCGGCACCATTTTAACACCATGATTCAGGCCCTAAACTCAGATGGAGAGCAGTTCTATAAACTCGAAGCGAGGAAGCCATCTGGCCCTTTGATCAAAGACCCTAGGTTTAGGCGAGTTTCGTCTGCTACTGTGTACTGTCAAAGCTGGCTGTACTGTCAAATCTGACGTCATTCTCTCTCAGCGTCGTATGCCCTCTCGCGCTGGTCGGCCAGTGGGAGGAGGAGCTAAGATTGTCAAGGTGACGCACCGAACTCGTGGCCATGAACAATCGTCCGCCTGCGGGTTGCACTGATTTCTTGACCACGTCCTCCCAGAAGGTTTTCCGGGATTTGTATGCGCCAATGTAAGGTATAATATCGAAAGTGCCTGGATACAGATATCGCCGAATTTCGGATTCCATTTGTGTCTGCAGGTTCACTGGAACCACAACAATTGAGTCTAGAGTCGGGATATTTCCGTTCTTCCCTTGCCACATCCTACGTTCTATAAGAAATTTGAGTGTTTTCACATTCAGGCGACCGTCAAGAACATACTGAATGCTCCAGGGATATATTTTTTCTGATGATAGTAGTCACGGTAATAGGCAAGGCAGGCCACAAGTGCGATGATTTGCAGAGTTTTTCCAAGGCCTACCTCATCCATAAGCACAACAGGCTCTGCGATGAATGCCAGATTCATCATTTTGTACAGACCGACCAGTTGGTGCCATCGAGGGCACACGTCTGCAGGAACCTAAACAAAACTCATATCGCTTGTCGGGCTCTTCGGGAAGCTTCCAGCTGCACTGTGGCAATGACAGCGACTCCAGTTACTACGCGGATATTGGTCAGACTCACTCTTCTTCTTTCTAATTATCCTCATAGAACCTGGTAGGACTTATGGAATTTAGGTCGAATGCTAGTGAAAGTCGTAGGTAAATGATCCTTTCATAAAAGTACTGTGTTGGACTTTTTAGATTGGATCTTGTTGCTGAGAGAAGCTACCACTTTCGAAGGCTGTAGGATACAAAGCGATGCTAGATGAAATGAAGGAGAAAGCAGAGGGGTCTCGTCAGGTTCTGTTGTACATGCCAGCACCCGCAAAACCAATGGATGATCAAACAGTGCGTTGATTGTCATCTTATACCGTGACCTCCCGGCTAAGCATTTGTTTTGCGGCCAGCCATGGGAAACGGATGGCGATCCAGAGCCCTCATTTGACTATTCCGCGCTCGAGCCGACCCTTCCAAGTGACTCGATTCTAGCCCAAAAGGTTCGGGATGCATTTACTGGATCATTTGCGTCAAAACTAATTGGGTTCAACAGGAATCTTTCAATAAGGCTACTAAAGACGAGCGTGCGAAGCTCGAAGAAAAGTATCCAGTCGGCAATTATTCACAATTCCCTGATCTCAGCGTCTATCGCGATCCGAAAACCGGGCTTCTACTACGAACTCAATTCCACGCGGTCCGGCGTGTGGGCATCGGTGATGGTCTGTTGATTCCTCTGTATTTCAATATGTTTTGAATGGACCAACAGGCTCAAGGCAAAACAGATGAGAATGCACCACCTGTATCTAAATTTTTCGACGCGAAACAGCGCATCAAGACTGTTCCGGCTATCGCTAGGACGAAAGACCGGCAAAAGCATTCCTCACTACTCCTCCAGGGTCTCTAGTCAGAGTATTCATTCCAGACTGTTCTTGGGCTATAGGTGCTTGGTATTCAACTGTAACATTTGTATTAAAGTCTAACTCACTAATAACTTACTTACTATGTATTGATTGTGGCTATATATACTGTGAAGGGTAAATAACCTGTAATGAACTATATGGGATAGACTTTCAGTTGAGATATGTTTATAGTCTGTACTAAGAATGATAGTCAGAATAGCTTTCGACATATCAGCAGCTGACTTGAAATTTTGGAAGAGTGCACGGCATGCGGAGCGATCAGGTTGTGGAGATACACAAGCATCCACTGCATGGTTGACAAAAGCCCCAGTTGTAATATGATAAAGCAGAAGACGTCGGCATTGAACTAAAGTCAGACCAGCATGTGGAATTGCATCTAACCGGAGTAATCCTCACATTATGGGTAGATCTGCATGAAATACAGGGGCGGGTAACATGAGGTCCAAGCAAAATGTCATTAAAAAGATTCAAAGATGTCATGGGAGTCATGGATTCAGCAGGTAGCGCACCAGTAGACGTGGAAGGACAGGGGAAAACCAAGGGGAACTGGCGAAAATATGAGCATGGAGCACTAAACAAACTGGGAAATGGAAGATAAGCTTACTTACGTGGTACGTAACAATGCCATTGTTCGCAATATCGGCGACGATGGTTGAACTATCAGCGGAGGAGCGAGATGGCAGGACTGTAAAATGTTTTTAAAGCGCAGAAAGGATTGAAGTTGATGTAAACAGGCACCAGATGTCTGCGGTTCTGGGTGAATGATGCCCGAGGAAAGATTGTTGAATGAAGCATGCGGCAGGATTTGGCAACAGAAGAACAGCCAATCGCGGCCCACGGGCCACGGCCCAGAACGAGATCATAGGGAAGACTTGGACTAGTGGTCATAGAGACGTTGTTGTGCATACTGTCAGATGGAAGCATAAGTTGGAGTGGGTATCGGGGTAGGCGGAAAGCGGGATTTTGCAGAAAGCCATGTGGGTGGTGGTGGAAGCAAAAAGCAAATTACAGGTGGAAGATGAAAACATCGCCACGTAACATTTGACGCCCAACGTCACAGCAAAGCACAGAGCAAGCTTGTCCAGTTAAAATTAAGGCACTGGCACAGATTAACGGAGAAAAGGGACGTTATGTAACAACCGCTCACGAAATGTGATGCACGGCCAAAAATTAGGGCTGCCTACAAACTGTACTAGGGAGAATTTGGGTGAAATATGACTACTGGGAACTGGAAAGTACTTCAGCCAGGTAAGCAACAACTTCAATAAGAGTTAAAGGCACAATGCCGATCGGATCGGTGATGTTGACAGGGTCTTCTCAGCAGGATTGCGGGCTTGACGGCGGCGATCATTGGTAAGACGAGCGGCTTTTTTTCAAGCCGAAACTCTTTGGTGGGAGAAAACCCGATGACTAAAAATGCTGACGAAAAATGTGATGCACGGCCAAAATTGAAAAATCAGGCTACTTCAAACTCCACCGCACCATGGTCGGAGACACACAAAAGAGGTGGCTGTTCGAGCTTCTTGCCCTCCTTTACACCGGCAAGATGTGGAAAAGCAAGATTCCCGAGCACCACCGGTGCTACAGCTCCCGCACCAACAGACAAAATTTTCGCCCTCACTCAAGCCTCATTCTTTGGTCAGTGTCACTTTTCCCCTCCACCTCCATACACCAACTCATCAGAGGAGTTGTGTTGACCATACAAGGTATTATTTATTCATATTCTTCTGAGTCTGACAGCTGACATCCCACAGACCATTGATCACCAAAACTGTCTACCTGGGGGTGAACCTATCAATGTAGCCATGTACTCAAGTGTCAATTCAGATGAAGAAGTTCGAGCCTATGCATTCACGCTCACCCAAAGTTTCCCGCCACTGCGCGAGGTCTATGAGCACATGCAAACTAAGCTCCAGCGACGTGGACACCTACCCACTCGCCTGCTTTACACAGATAATCTAAGAAGTTGACTGTTATCTCATTATATCGTGAAGCTACTAATACAGTGACAAACCAGGAAGCGAAACGGTCGGCTTCGGCGCCCAATTACATATGCGATACTGCCCCAATTGGCCAATGTGTTGTAATGGATAGGCGACAGGGCATCCTAGCTTCCTACTAAGACAAAAATTTGGGTAGTTTGGTGCCGTCGTTGTAGAGAACGATGTTGATATTTTTTGGAGACCAAATGTGAGTAAATAACAAGGAAGCGAAACAGTTGCAAACAGGCTTGTACACGGTAGCCACAGAACTTGGCAATCCATGGATATTTTGCATCTACGACCTGAAAAACACTGTTTCGGAGTCCGGGTTTGCCTTATACCTCCCGTGGGCGCATGACATATCAGACCACCGCCTAACAGTGACAAATGCATGATCTCAAAAGACTTGGATAGTGCGGGCTTCCGAGCCAAGACCTTTTGCGCAATTCGACTTCATATACTGTAGATTCATCTACTAAAATTCAGGATTCTTAACATGACCCGAAGTGGTGGAACAATGCAGCGTTTCGCTTCCTGGTTACATTTCACTTCCCGGCTTGTCACTGTACTGTTCTACAGGTGAATGAATCTTCCACGAGAGTGTGAATTCATCCCCTTGCAAGAATGCGAAGCATATTGTCCACAACGAGCCGAGATTTCGCATCAAATCAGTGTTTTGACCGCTGTGCAATCAATTCAAGCTGGACTTTGACGGCGTCTTGCTGGGAGGATAGCCAGGGAAATTTGGGTTCGAACTGTCGTCTCAGATTTATTTTCACGGCTCTGGTGCTTTTGACACGGAGCTTGGGGCTCTCCATGTCAATCCAAACAAATACGTGAACATCGGCACAACGAGCCCAGATTTCACATCAAAACAGTGTTTTGACCACTGTGCAATCAATTCAAGCCGGAATTTGACGGCATCTTTCTGGGAGGATAGCCAGCGAAATTTGGGTTCGAACTGTCGCCTCGGATTTATTTTCACGGCTCTGGTGCTTTTGAAACAGGGTTTGGGGCTCTCCATGTCAATCCAAACAAATGCACATGAACCTCGGCACAGAAACACCAAAGCTTTGCACAAGGTCTGCACGTTTACGAGCAAGAACCATTCTCACATCACAGACAGATGAATTGAGCACATGGGAAGCAACACGGAGTTGATCATCAGGAAGCACGGCGGACAAAAGTATACTATAAGCTCATATGCTGATGTTAAAATGGGATCCAAAGCCAAGTCACACGGTTCAAAATGTCTGGCCAATTGAATGCAAACAGCGGCCCAATCCGGCATTGAGGCCATCCAAAATGTCCTCCAATGAATCGAACGGCATGGACAGGCGCCCGGCCGTGATTGACTCAGAGGAGCTGGGCCCCACATTGCTGGGGAGGCTGTTAGCATATTTAAGGTCTGAAATCCGCAAAACATGGGTTTGAGCCATTTACCTCGCTGGGCATTCAAACTGAGGTAAATTTCTATGCAATCAGTCGAGACCAATTTCACTGATGTCCCTGAACAGACTACCGGTCTCAAAAAGGTGGCCCAGAACATGCCGGCAGCCTTACTGCCAATAAAATCGCATCCAAAGCCAAGTCACGCGGTTCAGAATGTCTCGCCAATTGAATGCAAACAGCGGCCCATTGCCGGATTGAAATGATCAATAAAATCACATTCAAAGCCAGGTCACGCGGTTCAAAATGTCTGGCCAATTGAATGCAAACAGCAGCGCAATGCCACATTGAAATTTCTATGCAATCAGTTGAGACCAATTTCACTGATGTGGTCGTCGTGAACCACAAAAAGACAAATCTCCGGCACCGCAAACGCTGCGCCGAGAGAAAATGAAATCATTCCGAGTTCAATAATTTTTTATACCAACTAGCAGTTTGCCCGTGCTACGCTACGGAGATCACATACTAGATTTTCCGCTCGCTCAGTTACATCTTTCCTCCAAATGTGAAAAGGAAGCAAAAAGGAGAGCAAAAAGGGAGCCAAAAAGGGCCGGAAAAAGGGGAACAGTGAACGACCTCGTCATCCGTTTTCTTTTTTCTTTTTTACAGTAATCAATTTTATCTCCCCCTGCTCTCTCCGGTCCTGGTACAATGTATGACTGTAAATTCCACAGTTCAATAGATTCGTTCCTGGCGGGGATATCTAGGACCCGTTTTCCGCCCTCGGCGGTATCCAAAATCATAGTTTCATGTGGGACTTGGGCTCTCTTGCCATCCCAAATGAATACGGGAAATCTATTGCTGATGCTGCCCCCATCTTCCCACCTCATTCGACCGTGCTCCTCGCAACCCTGCTGAGAAATTTTCTAGCAGGTATAAAGCCTGCGAATACATTCTATATCTCATCGGCATTGCACCAGCTTTGCTCTATGGTATACTTCCCTACGAAGAATGGCGCCACTTTTGCAAGGGTGTCAGTGTCATTCGTTCTTTCCAGCAGCGTCTCAAAACAAGACATAATCGCGTTATGCAGTGCCTTTCGAGAAGTCTCTCGTAGGTTTTTATTTTCACACTCCAACAAAGTGTTCACCAAGTGCCAGATGATAAATGGGGTGCTCTTGGTCTCAGAATACCCTTGGAGTACATTCAAAAAAAAAAATCCAATTTTCTCGCCAGCCTAAATTTCTGTTACCGTGTTCCTGTCATGGCAGAGGGCGTACCTGAAGTCATCCGGTCTGTCCCTTTTCACAGTCTCATCGAAACAGACGAAATAATGGAACAAATTAATACCAAGTATGTTTTAACGTCATCTTATCAGTACCTGATCTTACTCATGACATTATTGTCCTTAGCTTTGTCATGCTGCCCCCTCACTCTCGGTCCTGGTACGAACCTGTAGAACAATGGGAGCTGCCGACAGATCCAGGAGAACTACCATTGCCTGAAATTAGGACGATCCGAATGCCCGAGCCCCTACCGAAGACATCGTCTCCAGTTTCTCTCAAAACCACAGAGGCCTTCACTGAGGAGCAGAGGAAGGTTGCTCAGGAGGCAGACATTGCCTTAAATCTTGATGATTTACAGGATTTGGTATGTCATGTGTTTTATCAATTTCTTGCGTTAATCCTGTAGCTGCAGCTCCAGGACCCAAACCGAGAAGCATACATTCGAATCGACGGTGACATCCTCGATGGGTAAGCACGACCAATTTTTGCCAATGGACCTGATTCTCACAAGCGCAGGAATGTACTACGTCTCGAGGACTCTGCAGGCAAGATGTTATCTGAATATTTCAAGCTTCCACCGCATTTGGTACGCAAGGTCCAAGATGCGATCGCTCTAGTGCAGGCTGCTATGCCCGGAGAATGGAAAGCAGATGAATCAACTCGTTTCGCCTATAGCTATTTATCTTGTCATTATTCCTGGTACTCGCGTTTTGGGGAGAAGGTCAACATCCTCAACTTTATATCACTGATGCTGTTTCCAGGGCCATGGGGGCAGGGTCAATTTCGGTCAACGTATACCGCATGAATCAAAAGACATCATTGAACGACCACAAGAATTTGACATACTCTCCAATGCATATAATGAGATTTTTGAGTACATCCGTATTGTTGTAGGCATTTTTACTCCGCTCTTCTCTCTTCCTTGAGTTCTCTGATAAAATATTTCAGATACAGAAGCGTCATCCTCAGGAATACAAGCGCTTGAGCATTTACTGCGATGTCCTCCCGATGAACGCTTCTTGCCCATCTTACCCATTCGGTGGGTTTGTACTGAACTTGCGCGGTGTGACTTGGGCACATAGCGATCATGGGGATTTGGTGCTCTGCGTTGTAATTCCCTTTGGAGACTACACCGGCGGGGAGCTATGTTTATATGAAGTGCGACTCATGTTCAAGTTGCAGGCTGGAGACGTTCTTATCTTTCCATCCTGCGACTTAACCCATTTTAACATGCACTTCAAAGGCAAACGAGGGAAACTCTGACCGTCAGGGTGAATAGTGGGTTGATAATTGTCCTGGGTGGAAGAAGTATATTAATTGTGTATCTTGATGTAATGTGAATCTTACCGATATGGTGCTGCACTCGAAGGTTATATTGCAAATATTAAATGTCAGTGGCTAGATTAAAGGAGAGGATGGGTATCAAAGAAGACAAAGAGATTGAAACGACAACGCGAGAGAGTTCGGATGTAAATGTAAATGTGTGACCAAGTGGATGATAATGTAGTAGGTATCAGATGGTAGCAGACAAAAGAGAGGGGAAAGAGAGTGTGTGGCAAGATGTGGAGGCATTCAAGTCATAGTGGGAATCAAAGGCAATGGGGTCGAGAGGGCAAGAGTGTGAGGAGAGAGAGGGTGTATGGTTGGGCGTTAGCTGTGTTGGGTTTGGGAGTCAACGCCGTTGCGGCTTGTATGCAGAGCTCCAAGGGTTAATATACGAAGACACGGGTTCCTGAGCGAGGCACGAGCAGGGGACGCACGGTTTCCTGCTCGAGACCGGGCCGCAAAACACCGCATCAGAGGGAGCAGACAAACAGAGCTAAACTCTGTCCGTTTTTGCTCTCGACAGCGACCTCTGTCCGGCGTTTATCGCTGGCCACAGGTCTCTCTTGCGAAAAATCTTCTCTCCGCAAACGTCGAGAGCCCACGCTCGCTCGCCATGCCTCCTCGCGCACCTCGCGGCGGGAAAAAGGCGCTTTCCACAGCTCCAGGCAAAACATATGCGACAAGACAGCGCACCATGGCACAAACGGAGTCGCCACAGCCAGTCGGGACCGACCTCTAGCCAGAGCCAGCAGAAGAGGATAAAGAATCATCCGGAATGCCTCTGGAGTCTGAGGACGAACAGCTGCTGGACGACATCGCTGACGCAGAGCGAGTCAGCCTCTTCGGGGCGAGAAGAACGCCGGACTACAGCCACCCATCGAACCATGGCGATTTCTCCCTGGGCGATTTCAACCCGGGAGCAGCTTGGGCAACGTCATCGCCGGCTGTCCACAGCTCGTCACCGATCCCTCGTGACTCGCGAATGGAAGACATCTCCTCACCCGACAAGACGCGTAGTCCCTATCGCTCCCCGCCATCCATGCCCAAGGACACACCAGCTCCACCGGCCCGCGCCACACGTCAACGTACAGCGACAGCTTCAACGGCGGGCCCAACGCCTAAGCGCGCGAAGAGAGCAGCGCCAAAGAAGGCGAAGAAAAAAGCCTCGACGGCAGCGAACCCCCCAGCGCTTTCGATCCAGCAAGCAGAGGACGCTGTCGTCGCAGCAGCACCGGCACCGCGACGCGCCCGTAGGGCGGTCTCGTTCTCAGACCAGCCGCCCCAAACCTTCCCAAAGTCACCCCCGCAGTCAGCAGCGCCGACTACGTACCCTCGCGGTGTGGCCCAGCCAGATCAGCCACCTTTCGACGCGTTGCCGCACCCCGACCCGGCCTCGGGACTGATCACGGTCACCGAGGAAGAGTTGGCGGCGCTGGTCGCATCAGCGACGGCCAAAGCCATGGCAAACCTGACAGCGAGCGCGCCAGGTATCACAGGTAAGTCCATAAAATCACTTTGTTCTTTACCCTTCCCATATCGCCGATCGTGGCTCCCTGCCCATCGCGGCTCTCTCGCCCATTGCGGTTTTTCTAGCCCATCGCGGCACCCATCGCCCATCGTGGTACCCATCGCCCATCGTGGCTCTATCGTCGCATTGCGGCCATCGCACATCGGGGAGCGCGTTAACTTGAATAAACCTACATCGTACATCAATGTACTCATAACTATCATACAGGCCCTGATCATGCGGGCGCCATCCGCATCCAGATGCCTGGCTCCGAGCCCCCACAGGCGCCGAGTCGGAAACCATTCGTTCCCACGGCACGTCGCACCATCGAGGCGTACCAGCACACCATCCCGGCCGCTGTACGAGACATCCTCAAGGGCGGTATGACGCGCCAAATCTTTTTATCCGACGTCACGCCAGCGAAGTGCGCCGCGGCGAACAGAGAGAAGAATCGGCCGGGGGAGATGCAGCTCCTCGTGAACGAACGCGGTTTGGTCATCGAGACAGCGCGCACGGAGGGAGTGCCCGACATGTCGCTGTCGCAATCCGACTTCATGCTCGCAGGCGGGATTCTAGTCGAAGCTGTCCGAACGTACTACATGCCGCAGCACGAGAGCGCCCTGATCGCGAGCCAACTTGAGACGGTGCTTCGGGGCTTCGCCGCGCACGCTGACTTCTCCGTACACTTCCAACGTTACCACTACTACTTTAACAGCGTAGTCAGGGAGTGGATCAAACAAAGAGACTTCGACTTAACAGTCTGGCAGGTGGAGCATTGGAATCAAGCAATCGACTGGCAGAGAGATAGGGCTATGGAGGCGATGAACAACACGCTACGCCAGCAATCATCGTCCTCATCGGCAAATCCACCCCGGTCCTTTCGAGCCCCCCCGCAGAATCCGGCGACCTCCGCCCCCGCTGCCCAATCCAACCAGAAGCAGCAACCGGATGCCGAAGCCAGGCTCCGCTGCCTCTTCTGCGGGGACAAGTCGCATAGCGGCAGGAAATGCTCAGCAGAAAAAGGTCCGTGGTGCGTCCGAGCCGGGCCTCGCCAAACGTTCTGCACCCCAATCAAAGGGATCAGACCGTGCTTCGGTTGGAACGGTTCGGGGTGCACCAAGCCAGACTGCAGGTTTATCCATTGCTGCACACTTTGCGGCGACGGACACGATGGATGCACGGCTGCGACACATACTGCGCAGTCCTGCACGTCGGTCTGAATTCTTCCCTATCGTGACTCCTCTCAAGGCCGACCGGTGGCAACACTGGATCGACCGCATCGGGAGGTCTCGCGAGTACGCGGATGTTCCGGAAGGCATCCGAAACGGTTTCTCACATGGACTAAACTTTCAAGATCGAGCTTCATCCACATTTATCCCTAGTAACCTTACATCAGCAGCACAACACCCCGACATCATCTCGGCTTACCTCGCAAGCGAACAGGCACTTGGCCGCATCTCTTCTGGTTATGACCCCATAGATCTTGAACGCCGCATCGGCCCCTTCCGCTGCTCCCCTGTCGGTTGCGTACAGAAAAACCCTCCGACAGGAAAATGGCGAATGTTTAACCATCACAGCTTCCCATACGACAATCCCGACATCCCGTCCATAAACTCTCAAATCGATAAAACACTTTTTTCATGTGATTGGGGCTCGTTCGCCCAGTGCTATCTAATTGTTGCGAGAGCGCCGCTGGGCGCAGAGGTAAGCACATCAAACAAAATCTTCGTCACACATACCTACCTTATCATAGGCATCCGTGTTTGACATCAAAAGTGCATTCCGCAATGTCCCCACTCTTCCAGAAGACCGCACGCAGTTGATGATCGAATGGGACGGCAAGGTCCACCTCGACCATACGTTCAGCTTCGGCGCGACGAGCGCCCCGGGCGTATTTGGCCGTCTCGCAGACCTTCTCGTCCACATGCTAAAGTTTATGTCGGTGGACGAAATCATTAAGTGGGTGGATGATTTCGTTTTCTTCAGGTACCCGAAAGCCGTCTCGGCAGGAGGATTCGAATGCTTGCACAACGAAAAATTCTTCTTTGACTTTGCAGAGGATCTCGGTTGGCCATGGGAGCCGTCTAAGCACACGCGATTCGCCCGGTTCTTCACTTACCTCGGGCTAGACTGGGACATCGAAAATCGGACGGTCATGCTCCCAACGGCGAAGAAGACGAAATACCTCGAAAAGATCGCGAAGTGGCTGGATGGCCAAAGCATCGGACACAAGGAAGTCGAGAACGTCATCGCCACCTTAAACCATTGTGCCCTCGTCGTACGCCGAGGCCGATCCCGCCTCGTCTCTATCTATCGCCTCTCAGCGGCCTTTTCCAACGCCAAGAGCACATTCGTCAAATACAAACTCACAGACGAAGTCGTTCGGGACATTGAGTGGTGGAGGACAGAGCTGAGCAAGGAGGTAGTTTCGCTCAAGATTATCGAGCCGCCGCCCATTCAGTCCGAAGAGATATTCGTCGATGCGTCAACGGGGTGGGGCATCGGTTTCACCTACAAAGGCCGTTGGCTTGCGTGGAAGTACATCCCCGGCTGGTTCTGCGAGGGGCGGTGCATCAGGTGGGGCGAGATGGTAGCTATTGAGCTCGCACTCCGGACCCTCATTGCGTCCGGCGTGAGCAACACCCACATCAAGCTGCGGTCCGACAACCAAGGCGTTATTGGCGCGCTTGCAGCGGGTCGATCCTACAACGTCCAGGAAAACATCGTCCTCCAGCACATCCTTCGGCTCTTCGATGAGCACTCTATCTGGTTCCGTCGGAGGAGAATCCCGCAGATGCACCGTCGCGCGGCACCTTTGCACATAGATCAAAACTTTATCCAAATCCTCCCAAAATACCTTATCACCTTCGTAATTACATCTCTCATTCAGTAAAGTACAACGAATTGCGTTGAATAGGAGAAATAAATCAACATCTTGACCGTAGAAAAATTTACCAATAAACTACGTGTGACAAGTCACATGTCATCTAACAACTTACATCCGAACAACGACATGCGCGCGCCACCCGCCCCGGACAACGCGATACGCAACGCGGCTAGATGCGCTACAGCGGACATCTTGGGCTCCAGCACACGCCAACGCTACGGCAGCTTCGTTCCCCGTTCACGCACCGGCAGCAAACCAGCTCGCTCATCGGAGGAAAAGGTCCGCTGGGCTATCCAACACGCTTGGGCCGACTCAACTATCAAGAAGTACGGCCAAGGCCTAAAGGCTTTCCTTCGGTTCTGTGACTCTGAGGGTATCTCATCCGAACAACGCCTACCGGCCAACGAGTTCCTCTTATGCTCCTTTGCAGCATCCAGGGTCGGCGAGATAGCAGGAGTCACGGCCAGGGAGCGGTAGCAGCAGTGAAAGCCTGGCACATCATCCACGACGCGGAGTGGCACGGCAGCATCCGCCTCCGATACACACTACGCGGAGTAGAGAACCTTACGCCCGAATCATCAAGGCGCGAAGAGCGACCCCCGTCACCGAGGAAATGATCAACATCCTCGACGCCGAGCTTGATCACGACAACGAGCGCGATGCAGCGGTATTCGCTGGAGCATGCTGCTCTTTCTGGGGCAGATCCGTCTTGGGGAGGCGCTTTCGGAGACGCAAGGCTCATTCATCCCGGGCAGAGTTCCCCTCGTATCCGATCTCGCTCCGCCTTCCACAAGAGCCGGCTCACGCATCCTACGTCTACCACATACCAAGACAAAAGGCGACAAAGGCGAAGACACGATGTTGTGCCGCCAGAGAGGCCCATCCGACCCTGTTGACGTTGTCGAGAATCACCTCCAAGTCAACAACCTACCACCAGACCTCCCACTATTCTCGTTCCGCAAGCCAGGCGGCATCATATGCATGACGAAGAAAATTTTGCTCGACAGGTGCAACGAAATCTGGTCCAGGCACGGCTACCCAGCACGCACCGGACATTGTTTCCGCATCGGCGGAACAACAGAGCTACTACTAGCTGGAGTTCCTCCGGACATCGTCCAGATGATGGGGCATTGGAAATCGGACGCGTTCCTAGTGTACTGGAGACGTTTGGACTTACTAGCACCGTTACACGCAGAGGAGTTTGAGCTCATTGCACATTAACTATCTATCACTTCGTTTTGTACAACGTCTATACAAATACATCTCGCTAAGGCTCCGTGTTTGGGTTGTCTCTCACGCGCTTGCTGAGACGCGCCTTCTGCTCGGTGTCTGGGTTGTCCCAGCGGCACGCGCATTGCTCCGGCGGAACGGCTTCAGTTCCCGTTCCAGCTCGGATCACACCCAAACACTGGCAGCACTTTCGAAACGGAAAGTGCTACACTACATCAGCCGTACCGGCGACCAGAGCAGGAAAGACACGGGTTCCCGAGCGAGGCATGAGCAGGGGACGCACGGTTTCCTGCTCGAGACCGGGCCGCAAAACACCGCATCAGAGGGAGCAGACAAACAGAGCTAAACTCTGTTCGTTTTTGCTTTCGACGGCGACCTCTGTCCGGCGTTTATCGCTGGCCACAGGTCTCTCTTGCGAAAAATCCCCACCCTCCGCGTCCCTCTTCAGTAGTTGTCATCCATTTTTCGTGTGTCCTTCAGTCACCCGAAAGGTCTGCCAGAGCCGTGCCGGCGGGGTTGTCCCAGCGGCACGCGCATTGCTCCGGCGGAACGGCTTCAGTTCCCGTTCCAGCTCGGATCACACCCAAACATTGGCAGCACTTTCGAAACGGAAAGTGCTACACTACATCAGCCGTACCGGCAACCAGAGCAGGAAAGTGGGAAACACAGATCTTAAGGACGCATTCTCTGAATTCCATGAAGGCTCCGTCCTACGTAAGATGAAAATTGGAGGAGGGGAAATCCGAGGGTAGGCCTGAGGATAAGACAGCGGTTAAGACGATCCATGAGGCTTGGATACCACCTTTGGTAGCGGCATAATTTTCCTTGGGGGATTGGGTCAGATGAGGATTCGGAATCTGAATCTGGTATAAACACTGGAAGCGGATCAGAGTTCTATCATCTAAGGTAATAATAACAACGTACATGGTTGTTGTCTTGAGCTTGAGGCGAACTGAGATGAGGGACGCTTATTGATTGCTGCAGAATATCAGCATTGATTTCGCCTCGGAGCATCTGGACTTACCAAGCTCCAGTTTCTTGGCAACCGGAGGTTTTTCAGCGTCACTGTCAAGTTCAACAGCCTCGCTTTGCGCTTCGATAGGAGAGGGTCGATCCGAGTACGATATCCTAAAGTTACTCAGTATGTATCAACAAATCTGAAAGAAATAGACGTACTTCCAACAGGAGTTGACTGAACGGGGTCCAGATTAAAGTCCATAGTGTCAGCGTCTGGATCTTTGGCTGGGTCGTATTCAGAGTTGTCTGATTCTTCACCATTGAGCTTAAGACAACGTCGCCATCTACATCAGAGCTGGTCTCCGCAATGTGTTTCTTAGTGTTCCATGGTCTATAAGTCTCGGTTGAGATGCCCTTCCTGAGAGCTTAGTGCAAGTTAGTATTTGTGAAACGGAATATATGGATCATATTACCAATGAAGATCATTGCGCCCTGGTTTGTCGTCTTCGGAATGGTGTAAGTTACCAGATCGGCTCCATCAGGTTCCCGATTAGGTACTACTCGGAGCGTCTTGTACTCCTTCGACAGAACCACCCATGTCCCCCCCCCACTTTTTTTTCTATCAACGGCCCGAACGCCTCAGAAAAGATGCCTGCAAAATGTTCGGTGCAATGTTTGTGCGTCCAGCCAGGCTTGAAGGTAACATCAAAAGCGACACATTTATGCAGCGCCATGTGATCAATATCGACATGACTGGGGGATTTTGAGGACCCAAGGAGTTCGTCATGCTGAAAACGCTGCAAGCTGGAGTTCGGTAGAGAGGTGAGCAATAGACTCTGACCTTAACACCAGAGAAGAACAAAACAACTTTGGAGACCAATACATCTTTCACTGGCGCCGCCAGCTTGCGGACTTCGTCCACAATTTTACTGTCACGGATCCCGATCGTCAGCTCTGCAAGACGACATCGGTCGATTCCCTGTGCGCTCAGCTCACCCCTCAAGATCCGCTATAGTACTGTCTGGCCCGCTCGCGTACCAGATCCACCACGTTCAACGAAAGCCTAGCTGCCGTCCTCAAACGCTTCGGGAACATCCAGGCTATCCGCATCCTCGTCACCTTGAACCCCAATCGCGGCCTTCGTCTCGACTTCCCCGAGCCTTTCGACCCTATCTTCCAGTGCACATTCCCCCGCTTGAAGGCCTTCATCTTCACGGGAAATACGTCGGACGTATGGCAGGATTCCTTCATCAAGTTCCTCACCCGCCATCCTGGTCTCCTCCACCACCAGATCCGCTTTCCCGCCTGTCCCTCGGTCCCGGTCTACACAGCGGTCGATGGCAGCCCCATTCTTCCGCAGACCCTCCTTACCATGTTCGAGGCACCGATGTACCTCTTTAACAGGCTCGATTCACCCTCTTTGGCCCACCTCGTCGATGTCCGTCTCCATGACCTCGACTGCTTGACCGCATCAGCCGCTGCAGACTGTCTTCTCGCTGATAAGGCGCCCGACCTACGGGTTTTGGACGTCTTCTCCCTTCACCTCAGGCCCCTCGCTCTCCTTGATCTTGTCGCCCCCAATTTCGCCCGCCTCCATCGTCTTCGCCTCACCTCTGGCTCTGCGGTGTTTGCCCGCGATGTAAGTCCCCCCCTGTTGCCTCCTTCGCAATCACCCCTCAACCTCCTTGTGCAGAGAACCGGTGTATGCCACCCTCAGGTCATTTCCCGAACTCGCCGACCTCACCCTCGGCGCAAAACCCGCCAATAAGATCACACAACGTTGGAAATCAGTGAATATTCCATGTGACTGCCTTTCGCACTCCTAAGTGTCCTCACATCTCCCGACCACAGGCTGTGTTGTGTGGACCTTCTCAACAGGAGGTATTCCTACGACGCTCTGCTCGTCGACCCACCTCACCTCAGCTCTGCCCGGGGAGTTTCCGGCTCAGTTGCGTCTTCGCCCTGCTCGCCTGTGATTGCCGGCGAACCGTCCGCGTCAGACTGCCCTTCCATCTTGGCATACACCGAAACGTAGCTACCCATTATTGCCCTCCCTACGTCCATTGTGCTTTCTACCATGACCTTTATGCACCCCCAGCACGTCTTTGTTTAAAAGAAACAAGCGCTCCCTCCCCCTTTATTGATCAGAAATGCGAAAAAACCTCAGAAAACAAATAATAAGATCAGTCCGACGGACAGAGAGACATAACTTAATGTAGTCTTTTTAAACTTTTTCATTAGATCTGGTTGTGATATTTTAGTGGCTATACATCGACTTTGTAATCAGGTCTGAGAGGCAGTGGGTTTGAATCCTAGCTCGACGCCTTTTTCTATTCTGACCTTCCCCCCCCCCTCTTCTGCAGAATCCTTCTCATTGTGCATATTTTACTATTCCATCTTCATCTAATTGTTATGTTTAATATATACAAGCGGTTGCCAGCCCGCTCCGGGGGCCAGCATCCCCTTTATGAAGCGTGTGTTTAGTTCTCGGAGTACGATCACAAAAGAAGCTCATTCCAAACGATATTAGTTGTGTGTATAGACGAATCACCTTCATATTTCAAGATCAGGATGTTTTCAGAGTCAGGGACACGCATCATCGCAAGAATACAGCTGTCCATGCGAGAATACTGGTCATCGGAGATCAATCCCGAGTTTTTCAACTGTTAAGCCTTGACAGCCGTTGAAGGTAGTGGCACCGATATCGCGCTGGCTATCACCCTGAAATCAGGCGCAGAAAATTTAGTCTCCATACTGGGTCACGTTTTGACGGTGGCAGTTTGGGGGATCTGTCGAGCCCGGCATCGTGTTGATGTGGTCGTTAGGACCTTAGGATGCAGAAAGTTTTGTATTGAGCGGGGCTATCCATTTCCGACAACCTTCAACCTCTCCATACTAAATCAGGTGATTACAGCTAATTGCGGTACCGAAGGCGCGAATGACTCAAGGATGGTGAGCAAGTGCTCAAGAAGAAGGGCCGTGGCCGTCTCATCATGATCTCTGCTTTCCATTGTGAACACTATGGCCTTCTCGCACTCACTGACAACAGTCATATATCCAGACAATAAAGCCGGAGGTGATGCCTATTGGAACATGCAACAGATAATCGAACAGGTGGGTCTGTCATTTATACTGTTGACTTCAATTTGAGAAGTTTTTGCCACTACAGCTTATAAAGACAATTCTGATTGCCCGCCGCCTCTTTCCCAAGGCATATCATTCACTGGATCTTAGATAACTCTTCAGCCCATGGCAGTCTCGCCAAAGATGCACTCACAGCTACAAAAATGAATGTCAATCCCAGCAGAAAGGTCCCCGAAATGCATGACACCATCATTCCAGCTGATAATCCCCACGGCCATGGAGGCAAGGCTCAAAAAATGACCTTTGATACGAACCTCCCTGACGATCACCCACACAAACAATTTGAGGGGCTTCCAAAAGGCATGAAGATTATTTTGGCTGAAGGGGGATACACAAAGGATGGAAATGGTAAGGCTTTGATTGGGGATTGTAAAGCCTGCAAGGCAGCAAAGTCTCGCAAACCACATCTAGATGGCGCATCTGCAGACAAGGAGGGTAATATGTTTGGGGATGATGGAAATGACACTGATGAAGAGTTGGATGAGCGCCCAGTTGACTGCTGCATGCGGAGGCTGCTCTCATTGCAACCAGATTTTGCAGGTGAGAAATCTCAGCTGCAACTTGTAGGTGCTTCAGTGACTCTTCATGTCCTTTTCTAATATTTCCATAGATAATTGAAGCAGCTCCAGGCATGGTGTGCCATTTTCTGCCGAAGTTTCACCCAGAAATGAACCCTATAGAATATTTTTGGGCTTGGATCAACAGGTGGTTCCGTGAAAGATCCAATGGAACTTGGCAGAAGGCCAAAGATCTGGTTGCAGAGGCACTTCGACTCCGTTCACTTCCCACTATTTGCCGATTCTTCTGGCGTGCAAATTGCTATGCTTGTGTCTATCGGCTGGGTGCCATGGGACTGATTGCAGAGTTTGCCGTGAAACGGTTTCGTTCTCACCATGGAGTACAAGCAAGAGATTTGGATATTGCTGGGGCCGAATGGGAGAAAAGAAAGCCTAAGGTTTACACTTTAAAAAAGACTGTCACAGCAGCGAGTTAGGTACACTACCTTTGAAAAATTTCACCCAAAATTTCGCCATTTTTAACCCTAGCCTAGGGTTACCTCTATCTTTCTGAAATGAAAATTTTTGAAGGTAAACCAACCTATGTTCCTGCTAAATCTCGAAGATCTAAGGGTTTTGCTCAAAAATGTGATTTGACATGAAATTCCAGCTGCAACCATACACCCGCTAGAGCTAGTCTCCCAATGTCAGACTCTATAACACGAAAAATTAAGATAGTCGAAATTTTTTAGTGTTGTATAGAGTCTGATCGAGGTGTCGGGTCCCAATCCGGACCTGGTTTCTCGTGACTTTCACGTGCCTTCACGTGCAGTTCCAGAATTATTTCGTCCATTCTCAAGTTTCTTTCGTCATTCCGCGTCTTTGGGCGTACTAAATGAAACATAGAGGGTATTATCAACTGGAAATCATTTTATTTCAAGCAGAACAATGAGATTGAATTTGGCAGGAATTCACGTGAGGTCATGTGAATATCACGAGTTCGGTCACGTTTCGTCAGGTCCGGATTGGGATCCGACACTTCGTTCAGACTTGAAATGACTATGCACCCCTCGGATTCCATAAATGACAATTCCATGTCAAATTTCCGGTTCTCACTCTCTGGGAAGTCATAATAGTCGTAGACAGACGCTTCAACAAAGAATTGACTTTGTGGATATGGTCTCTGACCGTGCGGAGCACGGGTTCCTGCTAGTTGTTAGACAATTGTTAACAATTGGCATGTTTGGAGGATTGTCGACAATTTGTGAGAAGTTGGTTATGTCACTGCACAAAGGTATCCGGAGGAGCGCCAGACGCAGTGAGGATATCATCCGCATGTTCAATGTTGGATATCGGGACACCATTCAGTCCTATATCCTCGGGATGGCACGTCAGTATGAAGTCCGACATGAACAGGTTCCAGAGATGAGGTGCGCCAGGTCTCCCGTCAAGATACCCAGCAACGACCTGAAAGACCAGAAATGCCATTGTGGCGAGCTTCACCCAGAGAGTTGATCTGTCCGTGCCCGGGAACGCATTTTTTAGGTCCAGGTAGGCAACATATAGTGGCTTGTTGAGGTTTTGTGCTTTGTCAATGAGGCACAGGAGGACAAAAACATTGTCATTTATGCGAATACCGTCTTGAAAACCGTTCTGAATTTTTGGGATGGCACCAATATCCTCCGAAGCCTCTCGAATCCGCCGGTCAATGATCAGAGTAAGCATTTTCAACATGCAAAATTCAAGTGCTATCAGTCAGTAGCTCGAAGGGTCCGCCGCATCCTTGTCTTGTTTGAGAATTCCAATTAGCAGCGATATTAACCTTAACCGGGGCATCTCTTGATTTCTGAGAAAGTACAAGAAGAAATTCAGAAGTTTCTCATTTGGGATTTCCATGCAGTCTTTGTACGATAAAACACCAACATCCATCGCCGTGTCGCAGGGCAAGCTGGTGCGTTGCAACTTTCCATATACTGTCCCATTTCAAACGGCAGGCCTCGACAATCTCAAGGCACGCATGTCGGACTTCGAGGAAAAACCCAAGTCGGGGTGCTCTTCAGGCGAAAGGTCGACGCGTCGTGGTTCAGGCCATTCGGTTGCACTGCTTACACCCTCATTCCAAGAGGGAAACGACCCTGGAAGTTTGCGCACAAAGGTCGCAAGTCAATTCTACTCGGGTACACAACGGGTAAAAAGGCTTATCGACTCCTCGACACCGTAACACGCAAAGTGTTCCACAGCCGGCACGTCGAGTTCGATGAGACGGGCACCGCACACACCTGAGCAGTGGGAGGACATCTTGCGCACCAAGCCGCGTGCTGGGAGGCCAGTCACCCCCGCGTCCGATTCAGATGACGAGCGCGTCGATGCACAACCGCCGCGCTACGACCTGGGGCCAGTGGGAGCTGTAGACGATCCAATGTCAGTGGGAGACACACCCATGGATGCAGCAGAACATAACACACCTGCAATGCCTCCCATCTCTGTCACCTCGAGGAAACCGACACCGCGTGCTGCTCCCAGCGCTCGTGATCCGCCTGCTTCTGCTCCTATTGCCGCTCCCGCTCCGTCTTCTCGCAAGCGTGCGCGCGCACCGCCTCCCGATCCGAATTCCGTCGCCGCCAGCAGGCCGCGTCGTAACTGAAACCTGCTGACCGAAACAGGGACTATCAGCGCACGGTAATCGAGGAGACAGAGCGAAAGGCTAAGCGGGTATGCACCGGGGTAAAACAAAATGCCGATGCCGACTTCCAGCATCATACCGTCCGCGACCGCGACATGCAAGCGCGCGCGCGAGGAGTACCTGACGTCGTCGACGACGACGACGACTCGTCCGAGTCACCTCCCGATCCCGAGGACATCTTCTTCGCGGGTATTGCTGGCACTGGCCCTTTGCACCGCCCAGTTCCAAACACCATCTGGGAAGCCTTTAACGGACCAGACGTTCCGCAATGGCAAGGCGCGCTGCAGGAGGAGCTGCAGAGCCTCATTGACAACAATGTCTATGAGGTCGTACTAACGCCAGTGGGAGTTAAGCTCCTCACATCCAAAGTTGTTATGCGCATTAAGCTGGACGCAAATGGCAATATCGAGCGATTCAAAATCCGCATCGTCGCCCGCGGCTTCACGCAAAGGGAAGGTGTGGATTACAAGGAGGCGTTCGCACCTGTTGCGAACCTCGAATCCATCCGTATCATCCTGGCGCTCGCCGCTAAATACGACCTTGAGCTCGATCAAATGGACGTCGCCACGGCGTACCTCAACGGCGAACTCGAGGAGGAACTCTACATGGCTCCTCCCGAGGGTGTCGCTATCCCTGCCGGCCACTGCTGGCGCCTGCGCCGTTCGCTCTACGGTTTGATGCAGGCTGGCCGCACCTGGAACCTAACGCTAGATCGTAAGCTAAAAGATCTCGGGTTTTTCAGACTAAATGCAGAGACTTGCCTGTACATCTTCCGCAAAGATGGAAACCTCTGTTTCCTCGTCATATACGTCGACGACTTCATCCTCGCGGCGAATTCGCGGCCATTCATGAACACCATCAAGGAGAAACTCTCCAAGACGTTCAAGATGCGGGACTTGGGACCCGCTTCCTACATCCTCGGCATTCAGCTCAAACGCGACCGCGATCGACGTACCATCTCGCTCTCGCAAGAGCAGTACATAAAAACGGTCCTCGCGCGTTGCGGGATGTCGAACGGAAAACCTGCATGGACGCCACTTGCTGCAAACTGCAAGTTAACATCTGACGACCCCAACGACAATACCACATACCTGGAGATGGATATCGACAACGTACACGTATCCTACGCCACGGTCATCGGTTCCCTCATGTACGCCATGTTGGGAACACGGCCAGACATCGCGTACGCGGTTGGCCTCCTCAGCCGCTTCAGCGCGAATCCGAAAGGTTGCCATTGGGAAGCGGCAAAGCGCGTCCTGCGTTACCCCAAGGCTACGGCCGCGATGGAGCTTCGTTTTGACGGCGGGGACATTTCCATGGACATGTCCTTCCACGGCTACTCGGACGCCGACTGGAGTGGCGTTTCGGAGACATCTCGGTCGACTTCCGGGTACGTCTTCATCACTGCTCGTGGCGCTATCTGTTGGGGCAGCAAGCGGCAAACCATGGTCGCGTTGTCCTCGACAGAGTCGGAGTACATTGGCCTGTGCTACGCTGGTCAGCACCTTGCCTGGCTCCGTACCTTCTTCGAGGACATTGGCCATCCTCAGCAGTCTCCCAGTGATTTGAAATGCGACAATCAGGCGGCGATTATCCTGACAAAAGATGCTCAGTTCCGCGCGCGGACAAAGCATATTCAACGGAAATACCACTTCCGGGACGACCTTGTCGCGACGAAGCAAACCGTTACTCGTTTCGTTCCCACGGACGACATGCCTCACGAAGTCGCTGCCGCACGAAAGCACTGGAAGTTCACCAAAGCCATGTGACTCAGGCTGTACACGAGTGGGAGTGTCAAGAGTGGTTAGCGCTCGCTAAGCGCCTGGACTAATCTTATTTACGTGTTGGCCTCCACCCCATATGTCTTTATTTATTTGGCTCGATTGCTCAGTCGTTACACTCATACGCAGTGCGGCTGAGGTATGTTCATTTACTTTACTTATTCACACTGTACTTATTTTCCTGTAGACGCAATCCTGCGTTCCTTCTAGGTACAGTTAATTTCAGTCGTTACACTCATACGCAGTGCGGCTGAGACGCAATCCTGCGTTTCTTCTAGATCGTAACCTCTGAAATCCCCCTCCTGCAGAGAATCTTGGACAGGTTCGGTAGTTGATTCTCCCTCTGTATCTGTGTTATTTCCAGTCCCTAAGTGCAGTGTATTCTTTGACTTTTGGTTTTTAAGGCCAGAAATATTGCGTCCACCATGAGCTTTTCGACCACGCGGGGGCATGAGGGGAGAGAGAAGGGAGATGAGATACTGGGAATCCAAATTCTCAAGTATTAATAGGCAATACATAGTCACATTGGGCGGTGGTGTGAATGATGTTCCATATGATATGGAACATCTTTGGTAGAAGTTCAGAGCATTCAGAAGCTAGCTATAGCCGGGGTTCCCATCAATGCCATCAAACTAGTCTTGTGTTTACCGCGGGGGTTGGATCGTAGTGCAGCCTTATTTTGTAATCTTATGTCAGCTTTCTCCGATTCTCTTCCCTCGACACCAAGGCATTCAAATTCAATGAAGTTTTGCAGCAGATAGCATTTATTACCTTCTATCTAACCTTCTATCTCCTTAGAAATTTTTTAAAAAGGCGTAGAACCTGTTCTGCTGAACACCCGGTTCAATCATGTGACTACCAAGAGAAAATTCCGGCGGAGCACAAACCAATGAAATCTTGAAAGATTATTCGAGGGAAAAATCAAGGTAGGTAAAAGCAGCATCAGAAAGTGGGTTGGATAGTATGGGGAGTAGTTGCGTAGTGCTTACAGCGGATGTTTACGGAGCAGCCATTCGAGCCAACGCCAAATTTTCAGCAAGACTCTCTCTTCAGAATATTTATTTTATTTCGACTAGATCAACTCGTCATCACACAAAGTAACCGGAAATTGATTCACTGTGCCAGATCACCTGCACCGAGCTCAACCATATCTTACCACCGAATACCCACACATATTAGCTGAAGACCACATAACTTGTTTTGGGAGAATTGACTCAGTATTGCTCTCCAGAGACCAGAATAGATCAGTGACCCATAATCAAGTTATGACATTTTATGCAACAGTCGAAAGAGACTTCACAAAAAAAATACTCTGAGCCTGAATTCAAAGTGGGGTATTCTGGAATACATAAACAGACATCTGCGGTGAATTCTGTAACAGTTAAGTTCCTGAATATGTAGATTCTTGCCGCAAATTGTGTGGTAGCATTGTCTGCAGGATTCCAAGATCAATTGTTGAACAACAATTTACACGCTGTGTCAAAAAGTAACCGGACAGCAGGTTTGGTGCCAAAAATAGGGTTTCCCCGGGAAATTTTGCACCCCAAAACTTCCAAAGGCGCCGACCCGAGAACGTGGCTCCATTCCTCGGCGGATCTCGGGGATTCCCGTATATGGACGGCTATGGGTTATGACAGGACTGTATATAGCGCCCGGCGGAGCATCGTGGGAGCATCAGATTACGGAGAAAAGCCCCTGAGCTGCGTATGTAACTGCTCCGCCGATTTTTCATCCTTTCCAGAATAATAAACGAGCGATCGGCGCCCAAAGCCTTCTAAGTTTTGCCCCGCATGGAAATGCCACAACACGGGGTGGTCTGCGGGAAATCGCCGGAAACTGCGGCCTACATATTGAACTCCACGAGGCAGCCGATCTGCCTACTTATAACAAGCGGCTGTCGGCCGCCTCGTGGCCTCGCATCCCCTTCCTTCGGTTGGATGTCCAAATCAAGAATTTCCAATTGAGTAACACCCAATCAATAAGCAACAACGTTTGAGCAATACTTAAAACTTTTGTGGAGCGGAAACCTTCCCACGCCTTTGCACAGCCATCGCTTGTTCCCGGGCGGAAACCCGGCCAGAACCTGCGTGATGCTGCTTGGAAACTGAGTAGGTGACGGGTGACACCCAGTGAACATTTGGTCGAAATAGTACAGTACAAAAATTTCCATCAGTGTTTCGTTTCTGCGCACATCGAGGTCCAACTGCGAGATCCTTGGTTGGACGGCAGTGCAGCGCATGGGACCGGCCATTCTCTACGTCGTAGGCGTTGCTGAGGGTCTCCGTTGGCTGCTCGGACACTTCGCTCTGTTCCGAGACCCAGGGCATCCGCGGGTGCCGCACACCATGCAGGTCCGTTTTTTCTTTTTCCCTGTCTTCTTCTTCCTCGTTCCCTCCTGATCACCCCCTGGATCACGCTCACCACGACTTAGGGTGCGATCAAGCGGCGCGGTTTGGTCAGGCTCGGTGAGAGGTGACCCGCTTGTGAACCAAGTTGGTTCGGGAGCCCGTTGCAGTCGCAAGCCCTCCGCCAAGGCGTCGACAGACTTTCGAATGTCTTTGATCTCGGCGGTTAGCTCGCCGATTGAGCACTTTAGCTCGCGGACTAGACGCCCAGTCGCAGTGGATGCTTCCAGCTGCTGCCCGTCTGTGAGCAGGCGGACCTGGAGTGACATATTTGGAATCTCCCTTACATTTACGGTGACTTTCGGTGTGTCAATGGCCGTCAGAGGCGTCTGGGAGCCGTCCCAGTTCCCAAGCGAGGACATAGTCGGCGAGAGCAGGTACGCCGTAGCTGTGCGCTAGTCCTGCCTGTCGATGGAAAGGTGGGACTCGAAAAAAAAGGAAGAGCGCCGCCCGGACCTGGGTATGGTCGATTCACGGGTGGAGAACAGGAAGAGGGATTTGTTTGGGTGACACGCTCTTGCAAAAACAATCGGATCACGTAGAAACGTAAATGAATCATGTGTTTCGAACAAGCGAAAAATGGGTCATTCCAAGCCTCAAATTGGCCAGAAATCGCCTAATGCGAGGCCAGCTTCAAGTTTTCCCGCTATCCAACGAGGAAAGGCTACCTCTGATCCTGACAATGCATCAAGTAGCAAACATCTTTCGCCCATCGCAGATTCGGAGGAGGAGATGGAGGTGGTGTTACTGCTTCAGGTCAGCGGATACACTTAATTTGTTTGGTTTCTCAATCACGGAGGACGCGGTGACTGATACCACTGAATGAAGGCTCTTCCGAACACGCGAGCCCCAGTAACCTATCGCGAATTGTGGTGACACGGTCGGCGGCGCAAACCACGCGGGGAAGGCCAAGCAGGTCACGCCAGCGAAGCGAGCCACGCCGGTGAAGTGTCCACCAACGACGCAACCCGGTTCCGGATGCCCCATTCGCGCCCTCAAACGGCGGCGTGTCACAGATGCCTACAAGTGGGGCTAACGGATCGAAAACAGAAGTTCAGTTTTCGGTGGTGCCAAGTCTTCGCGTATGGTGGTAGACAAAAGTTCAGTTCCCGGTCGTGCGATTGAACCTAATTCTCGGCGTACCTTCATGGACTACGTTTTGATCCCTCGACGCCCAGTTACCTAGTTGAACTGGAAGCTTGATATTTCATATGGAAAATGTTGAGTTTGTGAAGCAGCTCAATTTGAAAAATAAATTTCCATCCCTGTCAAACTGATGCATTAAATCAGGTTTTAAAAAATAATTAAAAAAATAATTACGAGTACATGCTGCGCAATAAGCGACAGCCTAAACCCCCAAGTACAACTACGTAGTACAAGCGACGCCGGCAGCTACAGTAGCTCCTCTGTTCTCGGGACCCTGCCGACCCAATCCATTCATATCACTCACACCTCTTCTGCTGGAAGTTCTGAACCTCAGCCTGATTCAGATGTCCCACCGGTGACGAATAAACAAACTCAGGTGC
This sequence comes from Mycena leptocephala, assembly GCA_029378395.1. NCBI lineage: Eukaryota > Fungi > Basidiomycota > Agaricomycetes > Agaricales > Mycenaceae > Mycena > Mycena leptocephala. The sequence continues at coordinate 32,462 of JARJLF010001802.1, forward strand.
GAGTGATGGGTGAGTGCAACTCGCATTCTACTAATACGGTTGCCCAGAACTCGGAACTCTTGGACGATCTCGGCAAAATATTCAACGAACTTGGCCATTTAATGTTGGAACACGAGTTTGACCCTCTCATTGGGACCACTTGTCCATGTCTCAAGGGCCAGGTGACGACTCAATGTCACGATTGTGCCGGATATTCAGCAACTTGCTCTGACTGCTTTGTCGGAAGCCATATTCGGTCTCCCTTTCATTGGGCCGAGGTCTGGGACTTTGTTAAGGGGTTTTTCCTCCGCCATGATATTGCTATGCTGGGACATGTCATTCAGCTCGGACATCATGGCGGACCATGCCCCGCACCATCAAATCCGCTCATGTTCACTATCGTGCACGGAAATGGTGTGCATTCAACTAAAATTGCTTTCTGTGGATGCCAAGAGCTTCCCATTGACAAGCCTAAGCAACTCATGCGTTGTCGACTCTTTCCGGCAACAGCCAAGGATCCGAGAACTGCATTCACCTTCAGTGTACTCAAAGAATTCTCACTTCATAATCTCGAGTCAAAGAAGGCCGCATATGATTACTTGGGGGCTCTTTTACGTTTAACGGACAATTGCTTTACTGCCGATATTCCCGTGAGATTACATCATGCATTTACTTCGCACGAATAACCATTTACAGAACCCCTACACAAACTTCCTCCGCGTGGTCCGCGTCTGGAACTATCTGACGTTGAAAAAGAGAACGGGTCAGATGCACGGTATTGATCGACTTCTACCTCATCGCCCGGCGGGAAATCTCTTGGTCTGGTGCCCTGCATGTCCAGAGCCGGGTTTCAACAATGACCCAAATTTCCCGAAGACTCCACACCATCTTCGGTAGGCGCATTGTGCATGATGACTTGCTGTAAACCGCTCATGATGCTGAAAGTCACTGCAACCAGAGCCAGCGAAGTGTAATCAATTCAACAAAAACACGGACCCGGACGACATTTCCCTTTGTGCGGGGAACGGCTACTTTCCTCCGAGCGATGAATACAAGGCGTACTTGGCCAAAATTCCGGTTTCGCGAGAGGTAAGTGATCACAGTCGCAAGTTTTGACATCTCGCTGACATCTTATTTGCAGAAATCCACGTGCAATTATCTCAATGTCGTGAATAAGCAGGACAAGAAAAAGATGGCAATCACTGGCACTGTTAATTGTCAGTGTAGCCATGTTTTCATATTGTCTAGTGTTGACCTTCAACATGGCGAACGGTAATGTGGATAAGATATGTCATTTATACCTCATGACTGATGTAAATGAATCCAGATTTCGAATACTGATGCCGCCATAGCACGGGAAATCCGGCAAGTTAAGAATTTGAGATAATCCTCAGATTCGAGGTCACCGACATCGACAAAGTCACGACTTACGACATCGCATGCGAATACTGTATATATCTGGAATCACGATTCCAGGAACACTTTCCGGACCTTGTTGAGGATATCAGCTCCATGCGATGGGGAGTGCCGTCTCTCCACGTGCAGGGTCACCAAGATTCTTGCAATTATCTCTGGCTGGCGGAGCTGTCCCAATGCACTTTTATTCCCACCCCAAAAATATTTGTCCCCGCTCCATATATTCGGCGTTTTCGACCTAAAAAAAGATATCTCGGCGGTGACATTGGGTGGAAAACGTAAAAGAAATATCTGTACGATTACGAAACAAGGTAACGCATCCCACAAACAGATCATGTATTCTTTGATTTAATAATAGGCCTCGGAGACGAGCGCGCAGGTCTCAGATTGCTACAACGTTCTGGCGGTGGCGGGCCTGCCATATGGACCGCTTGACTGCCACGTCGAGTGCTACTCAATGGCGCTGTACGATTCCTTCAAACTCAGCATCTGAAGTCGAGGCGAGGTGCTTATACATATTTTAAGGGCATTGGGCTGATGTCTAACCCACAGCGAGGAATCCCGAGGAACACAAAGTGTGGACCTGGCGTTGGGTACTGCAAAAGGCATTCGTCAAGGTGTCGACCGATCACGCGACCAACATGGAATATCAAGTCCTCAGCTCAGGTGAGGTAAGGGCCATGGAAAAACAGTTCCTCGAGATGCAATCCTCCGTTATTGGTCCAGCATTGATTAAAGTAAGTTGCCTGGTGTACTGTGGATGAAATTGATTTGTCCGCCATACGAGGACACTGATCCTAGAGAGGGGGTAATGTCTGAAATTGTTCCATCATCTATCTTAGTGCCGATAGATAAGCCCATGATCTTACAGCTAGCGCCTGAAAGAGCCAGTTTTGTTTGGGGCATTATTTTCAGTGTATTTTAGATGTTACCGTATTTCCACAGAGAACATAACATTGTCGAATGTTTGAAATGTTTATGAGGGGTTTCTGAGGTCGTAGATTAATAATATCAGGTTCACGCTGGGTGATTTTCGTTGTCTTGAAAGTGTTTACGAGTACTTATGTAAGAAGGAGTCGTTCTTTTAATCACTCAAATCTTTTTGATAGCTCGATTTTTATCAGTCCCGATTATCCGAGCTAAAATAGTGGCGGTGCCACCGTGGGAAAAATCGGTTGAGACATCGCTGGGAGTATCCCACCGTCAGACAGATTCCACAATTTTTTAAGGGGTTGAATTTAACGGAGAGGATCGAACCAAGGCCCTCGCAAAGTTTTAGAAAATTTAACCCAGAAGAACTCGAATGCCAGGACAAGCAATCTGCCGCCGTGGGGAAAAGCGGTTGAAACAACGCTCCGAGTATTCTGGCCGTCGAACAGATTCCACAATTTTTTTGAGGGGTTGAATCCAACGAGGAGGATCGAACCAACACCCTCACAATGTTCTAGAAAAACCCAGAAAAACTCGGATGCGAGGTCACGTAATCAGACGCATCGGGAAAAAGCGGTTAAAACACCGCTCATCGGCGGCATAACAGGATTCGAATTCATCCTCCGAATTACTATTTTCACCTTCCATGAGAATAGGCAGATCATCATTGTCGTCTACTTCCTCCACGGTTACACGGAAGCAGCGTTCATCGTCCTCACACCAGGAATATTCGCTGCATTCCTCTAAAGTATATTCAGAGTCATACTGCTCATTCCCATCTGCAGGACAATCAGCCTCCGGCTCCTCAGCAATATGTCTGAGGTGCTCTTGAGGCGTGTCTGTAACGGGCGCAGGCGGCTCAGCCCCTTGCGTATCCTCATTATCATACACGATTTCGCGCCCCGTATACATGATAGGTGCTCGATCTTTATTTTGCGTACACTCATTTTGATAATGAGGTCCGCCGCACTTATAGCACGACACTGATGAGTCCGACAACTCCGAAGTTCTCGACCCCCGACACGGACTCGGAAGAGGACGTGGATGTAGCGGCGACGAAAAAGCCCTGGGTTACGAGGCCCCCAACTTATCGCAGCCAACAGGTGCTGCTGAACATTGTACTTATCCTTTTTTTCACTGATACGCCCGATTGGTTCGACAACGGAGTTATCGAACTCCATAAATTGGTCGCCCAAGATCGCAAGGAACGCGTAAAGGCGAAGAAACCCGTTGGGAGGAGCCGTCGTAGTGGTGAGCCGAAGAATGTTCCATTGCCCCGTCCTCCTGCATCCAAGCGCAAGGTCCCACGAAACACCGTTTCCGCTGACTGGCTGGAGAACAACAAGGACGAGAATGATATGCCGTCGCGCATCGAGGAGGCGGAGGAGCCTTAGGTAGCTAGACGAGATGGACTACAAAGAAATCATGTAAAATGAATGGGAGAGAAACATGCACTATAAACTTGTTCATTCGGGATCCTCCTCTTCGTCGACGACATCTGCTTCCGTCTTTTCCTGAGGGCCAGTTAGTAAGTGAGATGAATGCGGTTTTGAGTCTTACGTGGTCATGCAACCGTGAACCAATACTGCGTCTCTCGAACCTCGAGTCGAGCGAGAATAAAATGACCCATCAAGTACGACAAAGACACCACTTCCACCGGTCCCAGCTTGTCAGCGTACCAGGTCTGGACTCCGAGATCGGTCGCGCTGCAAGTTAAAATCAGTAGCGTAACAGAGACTTGAACATTGGATGTCAAACTGCAGATCCCAAGGAAACTGAGCCATGTTGCCGTCGGTCTGAAAACGCCGCACAACGGCAAAATCAGCAACCAAATCGCTGAAGCCCGACCGAGGTTGAATAGCACGGAGGATGTACTGGATGTGCACTGCAATACAATCATTAATATATGCATACTGCGCGGATCATCCCCTGGGCCTGGACATAGCGCCAAAACGATGGCCGTTGGCGACAATGTGGGAGAAGGACTGGACGACACCATTGAATATTGAGCCTCCTTTTGGGACTATGCTGGATATGTCGGAACACAAGGTCGTTTTGTCACGCCAAAGGGCGGTGAGGTACCGAAAAATTAGACCATAATATCCAGGCAAGTCTCGAAGGGTCAGCGGTTTCGGGAACTTTGAGAATACGACACGATCTTCCGGGCACAAATTAGCAAGCAGAGCTGAGCTGTGACTGTGAAAGATACTTTACCAGTATTGGACGGGACATCTGTGCGTGCCAGGTAATTTTGCAGTGTTCCCTTGCGCTCTTTGGTACCACCTTTGAGGTCGGATTTAAGAAGTCGGATGGAGTCGATGTCCTCTGGAGCGGGGTTGTCGATCTTCTCCAAGTTATTTATCTACGAAAAATCAGCGAGGCATAGAAGCGTATCAACTACGCACCAAGTCATGAATAAAGTTAGTTTTCCACCATCTCCTCATCATCGTACCCTCTAGTTCTCCACCCGAATGGCCGTTGTGGTTGAATCGACCCAAGAAACCGTTATTCTGTTCATACGGATATGCCCACCAGTCGTACATCAGGCCCATGCTATAGAATTGAGGCTCAGCGTGGAAAGCAAAGTGGAAATATGGAGTCAGGGGGCAATGCATGCGAGTGCAGTAAAACCACGCTTGACTTCGTTGGGACTGATTTCATGTGTGCACAAGATTCGAATCGCGGCGGTGAACTCGAGAACAGCGTTGTAATGGCGTGGTAAGGATCGGTTCATCTTGACCCTCTTGATGCGCTCGATGTCAGCTTCAGATGGGTTGGGGTTGTCTGCCATTAGACACTGGAGAAGCCGCTCGCGAACCAGCTTTTCAGAGTTCAGTTGAGCCCGCAGAATTTTGGAGTTTGCCGGGGAGGGAGGTGCGTCGATATCAGGGATTTCGCCGTCGACTTGCCATGCCGCAAACAAGGCTAGGAAGAGAACAGCTATCTGGGAACGCCATTCGTCGGCTTTGACCGAGCCGCCGCCGTGAGATAGCTGGCAAGTGCAGTCAGCGCAAAGCCCAAAAGAATTTGCGCAGGGAATGATTTACCGATGGCGGTAACCGTCCAATTGATACCGGCCAGATGATTTGTGCAAAAAATGACTCCATTTTATCGATGCAGGATTCCTCGGCTGACCGTGAGTTCAAGAGCCCGCTGTTGTAGATGATGCTGCGGTTGAGATGTTTAATCATGGCTGAACATTGCACGTCAGGACTGCGTGTGTAATGGTAACAATTGACTCACTGAGCATGAAACAGTGCATTGGCTCGATTGAGGATGATTGAGCTGGCATCCAGCCGACCACTTCGTCCATAAAAGATATCTTCGGCTACCTCGGGTGTTGCATCGCGCGCTCGAAATGCATACTTGAGATGGCGATAGTCGTCTCGGGGGACAAATTCTGGTAGCACTATGTGTCAGATTCGAACTAGGTTTAAATCGAGGACCTACTTGTCGAATCGTAACAACGTGGTTGAGTTAATTCACAGAAGTGCATGTAGCAGTCTGGGCACATGAAAAATTTGGAGTTATGGCTGGGGAGCCCAGCTGTTTTGCGGCTTGCGGGGAGATCAGAAACATTAGACAGAAGATACGAATGGGAGATTTGTGGCTCGGAGAATCCCGGGACTCGGAACATGACACCTGAAGCGAATGTGAGTAACGCGAAAGAGAACAGAAAGTCAACCATTGTATAATCACTTCATAGAGTTTGAGAAGGATACCAGTACATGATTCAATTGTTCCAGCGATGGCTCTGTTGGGCCTGGGAGCGCGATCACGAAGAAGGTCTCCTCACGAAGAAATTGGATTTCACGGGGATTATTGCATAGGGACAAGTAGAGTGCGCCGGTCGAATGTTTCGAGCCCTTGACTGCTTGGAACCTATGCCAGCGTGTGGAATTAAGGCGCACATTTGAAAAGGTAAGATGCTCCTGGGACTCACCAATCAATGTTCATCTGCCACACTAACCCACAAGGCAATGAGACGAACCGTTGGTTAAGTGACCGTACATCGACATCTTCTATCTTCCAATTCCCTGTGCGCCGCCGGACGAGCCCTGCGCGAATCGCACGCCATGCCCAGCCATCGGAGATACCCTTCATCGGCTTATCGGGATCCTTGAAGGCGTCATATCCAGTCAATTCAAGAGGCTGCGCAGGACCCGGTGCGTCCCCTGCTGACCGCCAGAGCTGGATTTGAGCGTACTTCCCGGGTCGCATGAGCATATGTGCAATGGCCCGCTCCGGGTCGACAAAGGGCATGATCTTGACGGGAGTGCGCTTGAGTTTTCCAGTGGCCATCCGTTTCGAGGTGAATAACTTTCCCGGGCAGTCCTCGTCGGTACATAAGCCGGAATCGGGTAGCGTCGAGAGTTCCTCCGGCCGGTGGACGTGCCAGCAAACGTCGCAGACAAAGAGATAAGTGATGAAGCCTTCAGTGGAGACGCCGAGACGCTTCTCAACGGTCCCCAAAGTCCTCGCAAAATTGTCTAGTCCGGGTATGTCGATCTGTGCTGTACGGCGCCCCAAATCAAGGGAGACGGCAAATCCATCGAGCATGAGCCGGGCAGCCGAGTGAGTCATGTTTTCGAATGCGAAGCCCACGAAGACCCGGATATATGCGTTTCGAATCGCAGGATGGTCGTAAAACGCCGAAGGCAAATCTCTTTCCTCCAGATCAGGATCGATGTCGGGCAAATCTTCGCTGCTATTGAAAAGGGAACCACAGGTTGCGAAGAATGGATCATCGGATATGTTTTCCACAATATCCTCTGCGGAGGCGTCGGAATCGCAGGAGGAGGCCGTATCCGAATCAGAATAGTTGCGAGCGAAGCGAAGCAATTCTACCCTAAATGCACGTGACGACGGGGAGGGCTGGCAATTGCAGAAAACAAGAACAAACTTGTAAGTTCGTGGCTGACAGTCCGGGTCGGAGAGAGAATGCCCTCAAAAACACTCATTTCTTCAGCTATTGCGCTGGAAAGTATTTCAAAAGATCCCTTTTGCTCTAACGGTTCGAATGATACCGGAACCAGCGCGAACCGACCCGGGAAAATCGCGTTTGAATCTAGGGGAATATGTGGCTGTGCTTCGCGAGCACCCGGCGCCCCGGCGGATCACTAGTAGTCTTCATGGAGGAAATCTCGCTGGCGAAAGAGCCAATCAGGCTCATCGGCGTCGGAGGCTGACTGCGACCAAACTTCTTCCTCCGAGTCGGCAGCGTCGCCAGGATTGACTGCGAGTCCGAGTAGTCGTCGGCGTCGAGCAGGAGAGGCGACAAGGAGCGAGACGGTGCTGCGTCGACTATCAATGCATCGCCTTCGGGATCTACGCCGATGACAGATGGCGATGCAGGCCGAGGAAGGCTGGAGACGCGGCCAGAAGGCGCGGAAGACCGGGATGCAGCGATGGGACGGGTACGATACGGATTGCGCATCTCTGGCTCTTTGTCATAGTGCCGTCGTGCCGTCCGCTTCGTTTGGGGTTGTCCCTTGGGCCCGATTTGTGAGCACTTGCGGCACTGACAGTACACCAGCTGGTTGTCGGCTGCAGACGGCATTAAGAGCTTGAGGGCGGCGGTCGAGGTGGCGTATTCGAAGGAAGATGGTACGATTTGGGACGCTTATTCATGTATTTGCCTTATATCTGCGAGATGCAAACAAAGAATACAGAGTATATACATGATGTTTCCGCCACCCCGCCAAAACATCGCTTATACAGCGTGTATAAGCAAAATATTGGCCGCTTAATATTACTAAAGTCCGGTGCATGGGAACAGACACGATGAAGTGAAAGGAAAGAGAATAGGGGCTAAAATGGGCAAAATGGGGACTGTGGCACTCAGCATAGGGACCCAGCAGCGGAAAACCTGCACCTCTCGCAGAGGGCTCCACTGTAGAAGTATAGGTTTGTGCTGGGGAAATAAATGCATGAGTGCTGTGGAATGCCGAAAGCCCGAGGGGATGGATCTGGAGTACGAGTAGATAGAAATATGGACTCAAAACAAATAAAACTCAGCTCAGATGATGGCAAAGGCTCGAAGGAAAACTCGATAAGAGTGGTGGGGGGAAAGAGGCGAACCCCTGTACATGACAGCGGTAATTAAATAAATACAATCAGGGCAAAACTAAATAAAGACTCCATGGTATGGTGCCTCCACTAGATAGACTCGTAACCCGTCTGCCGCGGCAAATCTTGGTGCAAGCACCATGCCGCAGGCAGACTGGTACAACTCGTTTGACTTAATCGGGCTGCGCGTGGAGTTTGAAATTTTGAGTGGTGCCGATCGGCGGCATGTGGCGGTGGCTATGTAGCCACATCATTTCCCTTGTAACTTTAGGTATTCAGTACTCACCTTCTAGGGCATTTGAAAAAATTGTGAACAGACAGAATCATGGAGAAAGAGGATAAGATTCTTTTGTCTCTTTGAGTTTCCCGTAACCAAGCTGAATTGAAAGAACGTACTATCTGGGACCCCCTACCTGGCCACCCTAGTTAGTTGGCCATTTGAGTGCCAGAGAAGTATCCACTAAGTCTCCACCTCCAACTTACATTGCATGTTGCAAAGGATGTTGAGACGCAAGTGTGAACCAAATTTGGTGTAGTTTGGCGTGATTGATGTGAGGCTGTGACGGCTTTCCGAACCGGGGGCCGGCTTACACACGCATTTCTTAATTTTGGCTGGCCATCAACTGACAAACAATCGCGCACATCTCTGTCATCTCTCACTCGATTCACAACCTCTGCGGCGCGTTCTGGGCGGGGGATGCCAGACTACAAATTCTGACCTCACTTGGGCCCAAAAATCTACCAACCGACCTTCTTTCGCATCCAAGATGAGCACTTGTCCGCCCAAATTCGGTCCAAATGCTGTGAGACGGCCATCAATATATCGCACGACGTAGACATGCTACACCCCTGAAATTTGACATGGACCTCGAGTAGGGTGAAGGCCTTCCCTTTCAAGTGCACATATGATTTTATCGATTTTATTCCTCGCAGCGTGGCGTCCATTACATCAAATGAGGGGTCGATGCATGTCCGTGATTCGGGAATTTTTATGGCAGATGGAAGCCGCCGTTGGTGCAACCCGGAGTTAAAGTACGTTCACATAAGTCCTTTCAACCATATCCTAGCTGATTTTGGCTATCCACGTTTTTTGCCGTTGTCGCGCCGCCTGTTATCGGAGGCCATCACGGCCATTTTGTGACATCCACAGAATCGATTTCATATCTATTATCCCATCGCCTCTTGTGTATTTCCTCTTCAATACGATGGAATTTACCTTGCCAGGCAATGCTAGCTCATCTGCGCCCCTCAATTGCCATGTATATGGATCGGTTTCGTCCCACTTTGAGTTGCGCTCCCGCCTGAGTTTTCTCGTCTGACAAGCCTCTCTTTCTATCTCTTTCCCTTATTCTTCATGCCAAACCGTCAGCCGTCTCGTACAGGTCCCGTCGGCGCCACTGACAATGCACCCGATGATGATGCTGCGGACTTGCCCACGCTCGTCGATGTCTCAGATGACGAAAACGAGGACAAGGACGATGACACCCCGACCTTGCCTGAGCTGTGTGACGATGATCTCGAGCATCTTCCGTACGAGGAGCGCGTGCAGCTCGCACTCACCGCTATCCGCGCGTCTGCTATGTCCGAGCGCAAAGCCTGCATATACTATCGCGTTTCTCGGGGTAACTATAGTCTCTCGTGGCCGACGCTTCGGGCCGGTAGTCTGACTTTTGACTTCGTGTTCTCTGCCAGGCACCGTCCAAAATCGTGCCAAAGGTGTCCCTACCCGCAAGGAAGCCCACGCCCACCAACGTAAACTTTCCGAGGCGAAGGAAAACATCCTCAAGGAATGGATTAAGGTGAGTCTCTAATGTCAATCTATCTTTATCGCTAACGCGTGGCAGGTCGTGGGACGGCGTGGAATCCCTCTCAGTCTTGAGACTATTGCCGACTATGCATCCGAGCTCGCTGCAGAGGACGTTGGTGTCAATTGGGCAAAGAAGTTTAAGGAGCGTAATCCCGACCTGAAAGTCAAGTGGACGACTAATCTAGAGGAATGCCGGGCTCGTGCCTTGAACCGCCCCGAACCGCCCCGTTGTCCAGGACTATTTTGAGCTCCTGCGTGATACCATCGAGCGTTATGATGTCAAGCCCAAGAATATTTTCAACATGGACGAGAAGGTGATTCCTCCCCCTCTTTCCTGCCGATCTAACTGTTGTGAAGGGCATTCAACTCGGCATCGGCGACAAGATCAAGGTCCTTGTTGACTGCGACCAGAAGGCGGTTCAGAAGATCGACAGCGGCAATCGCGATCTTGTCACAATCATCGAATGTGTTTGTACGGACAGTATGCCCTTCACCCTTCTGTCATTTTCGAGGGCCAGCGCCGAGATCTTCGCTGGGGAGACAATAATTCTTGTGATGCCAGGTAAGCTGTTACCTACTTGATCCTTTCCAACGTCCATCTGCGCATGCCAGTATATCAATCTCGCCCAACGGATGGACCGATCAACAGTTGGGCTGGCTGTGGCTTGAGAAGGACTTTGCACCGGAAACTGCCGCGCGTTTGGACGACCCTGCTGACTATCGTCTTCTCATTTTGGACGGCCATAATTCTCATGGCACCTGGCCCTTCATGGATTTTGCCCAGAAGCATCGTATTCTCATTCTCTGCCTGCCGTCCACACCACTCATGCTTTGCAGCCGTGTGACGTCGGCGTGTTCGGCCCTCTGGCGAAGAAATGGAAGGCTCGCGTTTCATATGTAAGCTGATCAATACCATTTAGCAGACAGCACATCTGAACTCATTAGCCTTTGCTTTGTAAATTGTAGCTACATCGTCGCGGAATTACTATAGACAATACAACCTCATTTTCCATTATTCAGCTGCACGCGATGAGGCATTCCAGCCCTCGACTATTAAAGCTGCATTTAAGCATTGCGGAATATGCCCGCTCAACGAGAATGCTGTTCCTGATCACCTTTTTGCGCCAGCACTGAACTATACAACTCAGGCGGCTCAGCCGCTCCCTGCACGGCTTCCATCTTTGCTCGTCCCCGTCGTAACAGCAGAGTCTTCTACGTCAGTCGCTAATTCCGCATCAAACACGACTGCTGTCATTCACTCGGCGAGCGCTACATCGGATCGTTCTACATCTGGGACCAGTCGTTCGTCAGCCACCGCCACGGACGTTCATCCATCTACACCCCCCGTCTCGATGAGGCTACGCAGGAGGTGCTACGAGCATACTATGCCATTGCCCTTCCATCTCCGCTTCGTGGTACGGCATCCCGCAAGCGATGAGAGCCGAGAGCGAGGATCTTCGTAGGATTGCGATGGCTGCAGGCGTCGAGCTGGAGAAGTGCTATGCGCAGATGATTCTGATGGACAAGGAGAACGCCCGCATCCGTCAGCAGCTGCATGCGAAGAAGAATAAGCAGAAGCGCACATACACGACAGGACAGGCTCGCTTGATGACCAGCGCCGAGATGACGGAGGCACTGCTCCACGACATGCAGAAGAAGCAGATGACCGAATTGTTGAAGGAGATGAGAAAAGAGCAGTTCCCGGCGTTGAAGAAGAGGATCCGCGAGAACGACAAGGAGATCACCGATAAAGAGAAGGCAGAGAAGAGGAAGGCGAACGCGCAGGGAAGGCGGCGAAGGCGGCGGAGAAGGAGGCGGGAAAGGCGGCGAAAGCAGCGGAGAAGGCGAAGAAGATGGCGGAAAAGCAGGCGGTAAAAGTGGCGAAGGCGGCGGAGAAAGAGGCGGCGAAGGCGGCGAAAGCAGCGAAGAAGACGGCGGGGAAGCCAGGGCGAGGTCAGGGTCAAGGTCGTGCTGCTCCATCTGAGCGCGGACGTTCTGGCGCTCGCAGGGGAAGGGAAGGGAACATGCACGTTTGGGACAGCGAGGAGGATGGAGACGAGCTCGAGTCTGGATCTCAATCCTCTGTTGACTCGCCGCAGAGCAGTCCCAGCCGTGGGTCAAGCCCCAGCCGTAGCCGTAGCTCCAGCCCGATTCCCGACACCGGCACAGACAACAATTCAGACGACGACGACGATGATCAGGGCGAGACGGAAATTGCATCCTTCAACGGTCACCGATGGGCTGCTAGACGCAATCTGGAGTTCCAGGTGGTGTGGACAGATGGCGATGTGACCTGGGAGTCGCTATCTAACGTTAACGACTGTGCAGCGATGGATGATTACTTGGCGCACCTGGACGTAGAAGATCCCCTCCGCCTGCCGAAGCTCAAATTCCTCATTGATAAGTCGCTGAAAGCGGTAGACGAGTAGTTACCAGTCTCCTACGGTGCTCTTGTAACCCCTGAACATATTTCTTGCAACTGCTTTTGCGTGGCGAAGCGTGAGGAAGGACAGCAAGCGTCAAGAGATGGATTTGATGGGAGTTTCTCACGCCTGGCCAGCTAGCCCGCTCAGACCATTTTTGGACTTGCCGCCGGGAAATATTTGCCGAGCCATCACAACGTCACACAATGCCGACCAGCGCTAATATTTCACTCACAACATCCTTGCCGACATACTCCGACCGTAAAAGCTCCAGTATGTCAATCCCTCCTGCCTCGAGATATGCATAACCCTTAGGTGGCCAAGTAAGGGTCTCAAATAGTAACCAAGAAGAAAATTTTCAACTCTGCGCGCATAGTGCTTGCACTAAGATTTTGCCGTCCTTGGCAGACTGGTGACGAGTCTATCCACTAGAGCGAAAGTTTTCAGACTCAGTTTTCGTAGGATGTAAACCAATATATGGCCTCTCTTTCGGGACGAACTTTGGTAACTCGGCTCTCCCAGATTTCTATGAATCTTATAATTTCCCAGCACTGGACTGAGTACACGGTCTGGATACGCTCTTCAACCGGCCACCTCTGCATTGACCTCTCACCCCCGCAAACTAATCCGGTTCCCCTTTTTCTTGTGAATGATGGAACCCTGCCATCTGGCACCCCCCTTTTTGCACCACCTTCTGGGTCAGAAACCATGATATCAATGTCACTCAGGGAATATCACGAAATTTGTTACTGGCGTCTGTGTAGGCAACATTACTGGTCGGTTTCCCCAAATGGCTCAGTGAAACTGGGGTCCATCTGGTATTCCTCGGAGCCGGAATATGGAAGCTCTTTGGAAGTTGCATCGTCTGATTGTAGCATAGATGATTCTGGTTGGGCTACGATGGACCCGCTTGTCAAGAAGCACCTGCACCCGTAGGTTCGATCCTCATTTGGCTTCTCGCGTTCTGAGTGCTATGAATGGCAGCATAAACTGCAACCAAGAGGGGAACACTATTATGGCAAATGGCTGGATCAGGTGCACTTCCTTTTCTTGTCCCTTCAGTGTGATTGACACCACAGATAACAGGATAAATTCTGCTGCTGTCATGAATGGATATTGCCGTCGAATATACAACTTCGACTCTCCCACCTGGCTGGCACAGGCCAATCATATTTTTAACCGTCTCGAAATGACCACGGGCTTTGAAATTTTTGGTATATTTTCTATTTCTCACAGCAATTATAGCGCTGATTTCTCCAGTATTAATACATTCTGTCAACTATCACGTCAACCTTTTGGGACCAACGAATAATTTATTTTTTGGTTACCTCTTTTTGTGCCCTTTGACCGAGCTCAAAAAAGAGGACGCCACAGGGTTTCAAGCTCCCACCCAACCAGCTTACTGGTCCCTTGACCCATCTGGAGTTAGCCGACTCAGCGCGGAAGTGTCAGAAACCTTGGGGTATCCGGCCATCCGTGTGGAAATGTATGCCCTTGGGAAGTCGTGGAATGTTAGCATCTACAATGGGATCCGCCAGTTCCACGAATCCAAATGCCTTGACCCTTACAGCCAGGAAGTCGCCATAGAGTTGGGGTGGCCGCTTCTTCAGGTGTCGTGCCATCAGGGGGCTGTACTTGCCCTGGAAGGCTTTTCTGAATCCGGAGATGATGGATATGGTGTGCCTTGGTTTGTTAAAGTAGGGATTGATTGCTCACGACCTGAGGTGTAGATTCGGCCCGCTCTGAGCTCGGTGATATTTTGCCAATTCAAAATGCGCAGATTGATGCGGGATCCTGCACTGGGATAGAAGGTCCGACTTCTGAGGACATCTCCACGGCTAATGAAGGTCACTCTGGAATTCCCGACATACCTGGTGCAAGCGGTGAGCAAAAAATTGGATTCTTCGCATCTTCTCTGACCAGATTCACAGTGTCAAGCGGCAGCCAGTGCTGTGCTCTTGAAGCAGCAGAGCTGCTTGCCCCAACCCGGAGTTCCACTATCGTGATGTCTGTTAGTTTGCTCTCATTTTCGTCGCCACTGCACTCTCGCTGTATGAATACCTTTGCCCACGTTGAAACGGTGCGCTTACAATACGTCTTGAATGCTAGTTATAGCGTTTTGTGAAACAACACTAAAACCACACAAACAATATCTTATCACTCCCAAAAGACTAGCGCAATCCTTAGGTGAGTTCGGGTCCGGACCGTAGTATGCGGCCAGCAGGTTTGGATTGTACAGTTAACAACGAAACAAGTACTATGAGGCACTAACAAAGTCCCGCGGCACTTCACTTGGCAAGTTACAGCAGTTATCTTTCGCCGCGGCGTTGGATGAACGTTTGTATGAGACGGATACAAGAAGGTAGTGACTATAAAGATAGTTCTATCACTTCAGGGCAGAGTTTGTACTTGGTGTTCACAAAATATCCCCAGCAATGGCCTATTCCAATTGCTATAATGAGGCAAGCTGTTTCTTCCTTGGCAATTCTCTTACTGCAGGACTCTCCCGTACAGCAGACCTAAACTTGTCCTCGTTTAGGGACGTTTCCTTCACTTTTATAGTAACGGCTTAAGCGTTGACTGCAAAGTCCAACTAATCGATCCAACAGCTAATGACAGGACTCTCCCTGACGAGTGTGAAGGCAAAGCAGCTGACAAGTCACAACCAATTCTCAGGTGGTTAACCGTTTGAAGCTTAACTGATGAGTCCCGCTTGACAATTCGAGCCAACAACCAACTTCAATTTATAGACAAGTTACAAACAGAGATAGTAAACGAATCTCCGCGAAATATGCCTGAGGACACCCACGCCGATAGACGGTGCGATGAACTGGCTGTATGCGGGTTCTACAGGCTGCTTTTATAGTAATAGTACAAACGAAAGGAGATAAACTAGATATAGTAACTGAGATGTGGTGCTTGGTCATGTAGGTTCGTTCCCTCGTGGTTCTTCGTCGATCCCGCATGCTCTTGGTGCCGGGAGATCGTCGGTTTTGACCCCGCGGTCTATATTTGGTATATTGGCAATACCGCGGTGCCTTCCGCACCCGCAGTACGATGCCGCGCCGGCCTGGGGTTGAACCCAGCCTTTCAATACATTCCTCCTCGTGCTTGTCTTTGGTGGATCCGGCCGCGGGCAGTGCTTGGCCCGCGAAGTACCGGAGTGCCTGAATCCGATGTTAGAATCCGAATTAGGACTTGTGTGTCTTTGATTTGACAGGTCGCGTCGCGCCGCGGCACCACGTGATCGTCCGATCGCTTTGGCAGTTCCCTGTCTTAGGGTAACAATGGGTCTATGTCGACTGCGGCCCTTTAGCAGGCTCCGCGGTAGGTTATACACAGTTATGGGATGCCGCGGCTGCTTTCCTCCATAATGTAACCGTTAACACAACTATGTCTTTGGCAGAGAGGCGCCGTGGTAGCACCGCGGCGCTCTCCTACGCAGTTTAATGTACCGCGCAACATGTTAATCTCGCCACTTCATCTATGCAGTCTCTGGGTCGCTTTTATAGGAATAAATCCCTTGAATGGTTATAGGTGTTTATGGGTATATCTCCTTGGTAGTGTATTCAGAGTACAACACGCCGCGGCGTCACCGCGGTCATGCTCTGAATACTACAGTCAGTAGTCGGAGCTCGCTCTGACTCTCCTTTATATCACCTAACAGAGTCCAGGTATACAGCTATGTTTGTATAGCACTGAAGCTATCCTACGCTTCTAATGGTGTGTTTATAAGCGCAAAAATAGCTAGAGGACGGCATTTGGTGTTGCGCTGTCTCAACGTAGTTGAACCAATCTCCAGATATCCAATCTGTATACACAATTCATCTCAATTCAACCCATTTGTCTCATGGTCTGCGCCGTTCCTTGTCTGTTGACCCCGCGGAAAGACATGGGCTTGGGGCGTAATATCTCGATCATGAGGGCTGGAATCGAACAGCCTGCCCGAGTGTACAATTTGCGGAAGAACGGCCAGATACATCCATGTTGGACGAGCTGTGATGGTTCACTAAGATACTTGGCAAACTAACTTAGCCTGCCACAAGTTACTTAAAAGTTGCTTGTGGCGGAGCAAGTTAATTTCGTAAGTAAAAAGTACAAGTTAATGATGCCATCTGATGGCATAAGTTACTTTCGCCTAAGTAACTTGCACTAAATTACCATTAAATTGGAAGGATTGGATGGCCACAGGACATATTTTACACAGGTAAAGATGGTTAAATGCATGTTGTTGGATACCTGGATATTCCTACAACACTGGGATTTTTTCGACTCTAAAGTGGTAGAAACCACCTTGAACCACCTATTTCTCTAACTCGAACTAACTTTTCAGACTGTCAATTTGCTAAGGACATCATAACATGTCCCCTGAGTAAGTTTACTGAATTTTAAATTGGTTTGGGTCACTGGGACCTGCTGTGAAGTGTCCCTGCCTAAGTGGATTCAAAAACACGGTGCTGGCCTGTAAATGGGAGAAAGATCCAAACAGCCCAATGTTCATAGCATCGGATGCACTCTGAAGGCATAAACCCATGCTTCAGTGTCCACACCTGGCTCCTTGAACCTCTGCGGGCTAAATTAGTGCTTACGTAGCTCTGTTGATCGTAAAAGGTAACAAGCGGTTGGCGGACCGCTCCGTGGTCCACCACCTCTTTCCGAAAGCTTAAAGCTGATTTCCCGAGGTCTTGGGGCTAATGAGCCAAAAGCGGAGTTTAAAGGGTTCACACATGGGTAATTTTATAAAGAGAGAGATGAGGAGAGAGATTTTGGCGGTGATTGATGCCATTTGATGGCATAAGTTACTTTTGCCGATCTAACTTGGCGGGCAAAATTAACTTAAGTAACTGCAAGTAACTTCAAGTAACGGCAACTTAAGTTAATTAGGGTGAATTAAGTGACCAGAATCATTAGTGGAACTTGAGTTTTCAGCAAACAATTGCTTATCGGATAAAACACCGTTGAAAGTTCAAGTCACTGTTCGACTGCGGCAGCATTCAACTTTGATTAGACTTGTCTTCATTGCTTGAGCTACTAGTAGACTGTTACTTTGGTGTAGCGACCATATAGTATATATTCTCTATTTTTTCTTATTCACCGTTTCCTCTCCCTCGCACAGAAATAAACCAAGCAAGACATTGGATGCAGTAGGCAAAACATGGGTGGTTTTCCTTGCGTGAGACTAAGCTGAGACCACCAAAATTCAACCTGGGATGTTCGTGAGTCACACATAATGATTGCTTGTGCGCAAGCTGGAAGAAAATTGAAGGAGAAATGATTGCGAAAATTAGCTAGGAAAAAATCTTGCAAATTCCCAACGATGCCGGGATTTGAGCTGCGCGCTCCTCCATTTCATTACACTACATCTTTTATTCCTTACGGTGGCCGTTACCCGCCAGCTTCATTAGCGAGCTGATCATCAGGCGGAGTGCTAATTTCCGCAGCCACTCGGCGTGCCATCAATAGCCGCCGGTACATTGTCCTGGATTCTCTCCTTGCCTGTCCTTGCCACCTCCCCTCAATGGGTCCTAAATAATTCCTCCTGAGTCCTGAAGGAGAAAACAGATTATTCAGAACAATTATTTAAGGAAATACATGTATTTATTGGAAAAAAAATGCTGAATTTTCTAGGTATGTACAGCAGGTAGTTGCAGAAATGGGCACACACGCGATGGGACGCATTAGAACGTGTCATTCGCATCCAGGAGGGAATACATACGATGGGGGAGCTATTGGTGGGAAAATTGGTTTGGGGGACGCTGCAGAGGGTGTACCGCTGGGTTCAAATGCTGAAAAAAGAGCTCCGGGGATAAACAGGGCTGTTAAAAAGAGAGGTTCCTGGGGAAGGGGTCAAGGGGTCAATATGGAGATGAGAGAGGGTCTTGCTAGGCAGGGGCAAGCTGTTCGTTGTCTGGTGGCAGGAGGAAAGACGGAGAAAGCGTGATGGTGTGACTCGCTGTGACATTGGGTGGCATCTCAAAGATAAAACAGCATTAAATCTTGATTACAGCCGATGTCAGTACCGAAGGTGCGAATCAAAAAATTACCGTTTTGGGCATTTTCTGATGTTCGCGACTGATTTGCCTATATCTCGGTGGGTTCTGCACGTATTGCCTTGGAAATTAGCTAGATAATTCGGGCTAATTCAGCCGCTATTAGTGATAGAGAGAAAGTTGCAAAAATATCCTATACTCAGTAAAATGGGTCTTGGGGTCATTTTGGGAGTCAATTCAGTCTACCGGCATCTAGGCATGTTGAAATGACCTAGATTTTTGGGAGGGAGGATTTCTATGTGTTATAAATGTTGTGATAGAGTCGCATTTGCCGAGAGCTTGGGGATAGATTCAAATACTACTATATTTTCTGATTTCAGGGTATTGGATGCCATTACAAGCACAATAAACTAATATCTTGAAGATTCTGAATCTATCACCCCCTTTATAATGCATAGAAATCCTCCCTCCCAAAAATCTAGGTCATTTCAACATGCCTAGATGCTGGTAGGCCGAACTGACTTCCAAAATGACCCCAAGACCCATTTCACTGAGTATAGGATATTTTTGCAACTTTCTCTCTATCACTAATAGCGGCTGAATTAGCCCGAATTATCTAGCTAATTTTCAAGGCAATACATGCAGAACCCACCGAGATATAGGCAAATCGGTCGCGGACATCAGAAAATGCCCAAAACGGTAATTTTCTGATTCGCGCCTTCGGTACTGACATCGGCTGTAAATCTATCCTACTCAGAAAATTAAGGACATCTACAGCTATATTTTTCTGGCGAGCCCTCTCAGTCCCAGGAGAGGGGGATGGGGTGGGATGAGAAGGTGACATCAGGACAATGGCCGGTGAGTTGATGGCTCGATGATGTGGCCCCGGAAATTGGCACTCCGCAACTGATGGCATCGAGAATTGAAGCTGGCGGGTCCCGGCCACGCTAATTCCTCTCTGAAGCCTGATGCACTGTTAGAAGCAAATTATTCAAATATTCAAGCCAAAATAGGGGGGATCAAACCTCAACTCAAGACTCTACAACACGTGCAGAGGTCAGTTTGGCTGGAAAGAACAGAAAACACACAACGGCACAGTGAACTTGGCTTCAACTGAGGGCTCAACCTACTGTATGAGCACCAGAGAACTTATAATGGGACAGTCGTACAGTGCGCTCTGAACCGTATAAGTAAGCCGTCAATAAGTCAGTTTCGCCAAGCATGGGAAAAGTTAAGTAAAGTTAAGTTCGGCCCAGCCAGCCGAAGGGGCCATCAAAGTTAAAGTTAATGCCGATAAGTTACTTTTGCACTCTCACGAGCTGTGGGCACTTATCACGGCTGCCTGGGAGCAGAACCTTGGTGATAGACCCGACATTGAAACGATTATCGGAAACGTGCGACGAATACGGGGTAATTGAACCATAGATGAGCTATATACATGGGATGATAAGAGGACGCCTCGAATCAATTATCAGATTGCAATGTTTGTCCTTCCGAACAACTGACCGTGGTAATGCCCTGGCTGGCTCACCAGTTTCATTGTGGATCTCTGAGTTTGCCGGCTGAGCCTATATATCAACATCAACGATTGATTTGGCAGCGGTAGCACGAATGTTTTATTTTCGATATCGCCTCGCTGATTAGCCTTTCAACGGTTGTTGAACCGCCTGTTCAAAATCCAGTCTGTATTTCCCCTTCCATCTTGCTTATCCCCTTCAACAAATGGCGTCCACCCAATCCAGTGTGTGTCTGCGGTTGATTTTATTGCGGTGGCGAGTTCATATTTAATTTCGACCTCTGCTTTGAGTGCGCATACTGGTATTAACTTTTCCGGGACACGATTTTGTGCGAAGCCAAGATTTTGTGCGAAGCTCAAGTCCTTTTCCGATGGCAAAGCATTTCAATTAAGTCCACCCCGAGCCGAAGAATATACGGCCATCAGAGGCATTTGCCCTCAATTATTTATATTTAGGCCACCGGCGCTGTTTGGAATTCGTGGGGTAAAGGTTGAGGGCAGTATAGCCATTCAGGTTACGTTGCTCATTTAATTTCAATCAGCGCGGTTGAATTCGTCAATAAACAAATTGCTCTTCGAAATGTTATGTCCTCGGGTGGGTTCGAACCACCGTTGCTAAGGCTGGATAGAAATATGAATATAGTAGAATATAACCATAGAATTACGATTAAATATGGCTCAGGCATAAATATTAAGCTCTAGGATTATGGATAGTTTCATTACATTACAGTACGCAGTAGGTACGGAGCTGATATTTAATCATAATATTACACGGGAGGCATATTTAATTATAATGTTCCAGCCTTAACCGTTGCTCCCCCACAATTGCCAATCTTCACCTGCTACAGGCTGAGGGAGCTTCCCTACTCCACGAGGACTATTTGCCCCTGATAACTGCGAGCGTTTCAAATCTTTCTTTCTTTTTTTGGCCGGACGACGCCAGAGATCTGCCAGATAAAAACTTCACATACGCGCAACAGCGTTGACTGAAAAGGCCGTCTCAACTCCAGAGAAAAACAAAAGATTTTATGCCATGGCCACCCAGTGCCCTCAGGTGGACTCGAACCACCGGCACCCCAAACATTTCACGCAAACACAGCCTCGGAATAAGATGGGGTGAATTTCGTGCTCCACGAGGACTCTTCCTCGTGGGCTCCAAAGGCTAAATAAGCCCCAAGTGCGCAAGTCAACCTGACATGATATTCAGGGCTCGGTTCGTCTTCCAACCCAACCACTGGCGTTCAGGGGGCCCGTGGGAAGAGCCTCTGCCTACCCTCGGAGGCAGACCTGGGCGTAGGCAGACTATGCCTGCCTCTGCCAATGTCTGGCGTGCTCAGTTCTTCGTCTCCAGCGGTCGCATGCTGCTCAGGAAAATCACAAAACGTGTGCATAAGGTGTGGATAAGTGGTGAGAGTTTCTTCCGGCAATTTGACAACATGCTGTCGTAATGCCATCAGCCGAGCGAAAGCCGAACACTCTGGGCCGAACAACGCCTTGATTTTTGACTCTACCTGCGGAAACGCCCCCCATAATCGTACTGTATAGCATGAACGAAATCATTTCACCACACCCACCAGCATTGTAAATCCGCTTGTGCAGGATCGCCGTGAAGCCTCAGTAATCAAAAATTCTGATGCGCTGTGTGCTTAACACAATACAGTTTGCATACGGGCAGGCTTTTGAATGTTGAAAAGTCGACAGCGACAGGAGCTGGCCATGTCTGGCATTTTTTGTTGTGGCAGGTAGGCCCAGGGAGGAAGGGTCTGCCCACGCAGCAGAGGACCAGGTCGGCAAAGGGAGGCAGACCTGTGCCGATGTGTTGGCGGCAGGGTCGGTCTCGGCACGTCGGCACAGGGCCACCCAGGGAGACAGGCTCGGTCTACGGGCCACGCCGATATGCAGGACTCAGGCTTGCTTGCGCTCGGCGAACGTGAATTAACTCCTTTGTTTTTCGCCATTGCCATCTGTATATTGGCGCCAATACATTCCATCCTTCGGATTAAATCTCGCGGCCTCCGCTCGGCGCTTAGGTGTCGTAACGCACCGCTCACTGCTTGGTTGAGTACCACTTTGTTCGAATGCGCCATCTTGCCACCGTGACACCGGCGCTTAAGGTTTTTTATTTATTTGTTTCTTTGCAGGCAACTAAATCACGCCTGCTGCTGCGGTCGAATTAGTGCTTTTACTCCCTCTGTGTTTCCGCTGCATAATGTATTTCCGGATTCCAGATTCCGAATTCAATTCATTCGACCCTTATTCGCATTCACTGTTCGAGTTGCAGTTGCTACTACTAACTCCTACGATGCAACGCAACACCTTACAAGCGGGGTTCATCACTACTATGGAACTACGGGAGCGGGAGTCCTACCTCCACGACGCTTTCTCCGACCCACTTCCATGCCTGTCGCCCGGCCTTTGTTCCAATTTTCAAAGCCAACCGCTCGATTGATCATCCGCCTCTTCGCCAACTTGAACGATGTCTGATTAATATTACCCTTTCTTTCGCTGGTTAATTTCTCTCTTCCTGGACCTGGAACTGGGTCACCGTGCTCTGAAAGGCTGAGAAGGTTCTCGCATGCTAGGGCTACTAGCCCTATCAGGAACATATACTATGTGTTCCGGCCCCACATTGTCACACAATAGTTGTGCTCATTTCTTCCGAATCTTCGGTTAATCCTCTGTACTGTCTTCCAAAGTACGCAGAATAGATTCATTCTTGTCCTAGTTTGCACCCAAGTTACGATCCGGCGCCTACCCACGCATCTTCAATCCGGCTATCAGCCCAGAAGCGGCGATCATAGGGTGGCACTGCCACCGATCACTATCGCCTTCTTGTACAGCCTCTCACATTCTCCTTCGTTTCCCTACAATGCCTCTGTTCACCTCCTCCTCTGGGCTTCAAATTAGTGGTGGGAGTTTCTTAGACGTTGCGGGGGACGTGAATCTCCACACCACGCACCATGCGACAGGCGATCCGTTGACGGCTCTGGAATCCGACTGACTGAAAGAGCCAGTCGACAGCTGTCGGGAGTGGAGAGAAATGGACGGCAAGCTGGAACGACGAGAACGCTACCTTATAGTATGTTGCCTAATCCTCGAATTAATATGCCCCCGACAGGCCGAAGGTGTTTCTCATCGGCCACAAGGTCTAGGCGGTTCACACCATCCCGACGAACCGTCATCGTCTCAGACACCCTCAGCTTCATTACCATCGCTTTCGAATCCTCTCGCATCTTCAACTGCCCAACCACACTCGGATTTCGCTCGACCAGCTGTTCCTCATCCATTCAGTCACGGCGGCAGTTGGCAAATGCATCCAGAAAATCGGGGTATTGGATACCTTTCGGTAGCAGACCTCGGGGGCACTCAAAGCAACCCTGATAGTTATCTGCAGCCAGGACCAAAAGATTCAGATTCAGATATTGCTCTCAATCGTCTGCTCCCATGGGATCATCCTCAAGAGCATCAAACAATATCCAGGGCGGTACATTCATCGGCGGGAATGTGAACCATATACACCATTATGGCGAACTAGTGGCACAGCGCTCAGGAATAATCGAGTGGTTCTCGCCAATTAATTTTTTCCTGCAACAGGCCGATGTTTTGTGTGCTCTCCAAGCAGGGACCGGAGGCTGGTTGCTTGCGGAACCGCGCTTTAGAGCATGGGAGTCAGGTGTCGGAGGTACACTCTGGTGTCATGGAATTCGTACGCATCTTCTTACCCTCATTCGTGCCCCGAACTAATCAATCTGAAACATAGCCGGTGCGGGGAAAACTGTGCTGGCGTAAGATTAATCTCAAAATCTTTGACAGACACTAATCATACCGATGCCAGAGCAAAGGTTGTGGACCACCTAAGTGCCCAACCCCCAAAAAGAGATATTGGCATAGCGTGCATATATCTGAACCACAAGGAAACCAAAATACAGACTCCCTCAAATCTCTTGTCTGGCCTCTGGAGACAGCTCGTACTTGGAAGCGAAATCAGCTCTGCAGTACAGAACCTATATAAACAGCACTTTGAAAGGCAGACCAGACCCTCACTCAATGACATTCAAAATGTTCTCCAAACTGTAATCGGACAGTTTTCAAAGGTTTATATTGTTGTTGATGCTGTGGACGAATATCCGGAGAACTCTCGTCATGTTTTGCTTGATTGTCTTGCAGCAATGGGACCCAATGTGAACCTGATGATAACCTCACGACCTCACATCACTCCCGCTGTTTCTCTCCAACAACTTCAAACCCTAGAAATCCATGCCGACATTGAAGACATTCACCGATATATTGATGCACACATTCAGCAGTCATCACGCCTATCGAAGCATGTTCAAACCCAACCCGATTTACATGATGAAATTTGTTCAAAAATCAGTTTCAGCGTGGATGGAATGTAAGTGATGATCATTGCTTTGAAGTTATTAACAACAATTATTTTTAGTTTCCTTCTTGCCAAGCTTCATATTGACTCTCTCAGCACCAAAAGCACAATCAAAGCAGTTCGTGAGGCACTGAACAATCTTCCAAAGGATCTGAATGACACTTATGATAATGCTATGAAGCGAATCGAAAACCAGAACGAGGAAGATAGGACAGTTGCTCACTTGGCTCTGACCTGGGTCATCAGTGCCCAAAGGCCATTAACAATGATAGAACTCAAGGTAGCTCTGGCCATTGAATCTGGCACACAACATTTGGATGATGACAATATTTTGGACATTGAAATCATCCTCTCTGTCTGTGCTGGCCTGGTCATTGTTGATCAGCAGCTTGCTGTAGTGCGCCTTGTTCACTACACTGCACAGGAGTATTTTGATGGCATTAAGACTCTGAAATTCCCACATGCACAAACAGTAATCACTCAGATTCTCCTCACATATCTGGCATTTGATGATGTTGTGAAGTCATCCAGGACCCATTTTGAGGCTGATCTACCTCCTCTCCTTGACTATGCCCAATATTGTCTTGTCCATGCTGCAGGAGAGCCAGAGAAGCAACTCAGGAGCATGATCATAGAGTTTCTGGGACGGTGAAGGAGTTGAAATGTCTAAGATGGATCTTACCTCCATGGGATCTTTGCTATTGGCCTGAACAATGCTCCCCATTGTGGGTTGCTGCAGCCACCAACCTTCTGGACATTGCAAAGTTTCTTCTGCAATGCATGCCAGCTTCACAGTATTCAGAGGGCACGAGAACTGCTGCACTACAAATAGCGTCATTCCAAGGCCACTTACAGATGGGTCAATTATTGATTGAAAATGGTGCCAACGTAAATGCACAGGCAGGACGATACCAAATCTCAGTGGGAGTGGCATCTCTGGGAGAGGAAACAGATGCAAATGAGGGTACAGACTATGGCACAGCATTGCAGGCAGCATCTCTTGGTGGCACCCCAGCCATTGTTCAGCTCCTCCTCGAGAATGGTGCTGATGTAGATGCACAGGGGGGGACTATGGCAATGCACTGCAGGCAGCATCTCTACGTGGCAACCTAGCCATTGTTCAGCTCCTCCTCAAGAATGGTGCTGATATAGATGCACAGTGGGAAAACTACGGCAATGCACTGCAGGCAGCTACTATCTCTGGCAATGAGATCATTGTTGCTCTGCTCCTAGACAACGGAGCCGATGTGAATGTGCAGGGAGGAGAGTATGGCAGCACACTGCATGCAGCTTCCTGCCAGGCCAATATGAACATAGTTAAATTACTGCTCAAGAAGGGGGCTCGTGTAAACACACTAATTGGAAAGTATGGCAGCCCTCTGCAGGCGGCTTCATCCACGGGCCATGAGGACATTGTTCAGTTACTGCTTGAAAATGGTGCTCATGTGAATGCACAGGGGGGAGAATATGGCAGTGCATTGCATACAGCCTCGCTACATGGGCGAGACAACATTTTGCAGTTACTGCTCGACCATGGTGCCAACCCAAATCTGTCTGGTGGGCAATTCGGAAATGCGTTGCAGGCAGCATCTTATCAGGGCCACAAGAACATTGTTCAGCTCCTCATTGCGAATGGTGCTGATGTAAATGTATGTGGAAGGGTATATGAAGATACTCTAGATGCAGCATTATGCCTGGGCGATGATAATGTTGTGCAATTCCTGGTCGAGAAGATTGACAGCTCCAACATGATCATGCATTGTGCATTGGAGTCCGCATTATCCCGGGATGATGACACTACTGCCAGGGTGCTCATCGAGAATATGGGGAATATTTATTTGGCACTGGAGGCAGCATTATCCCACGGCCAGGATGATCTTGCCCAGTTGCTCATTAGGAAAATCGAGAGTGGTTTCATGACAAAGGAGTTCTACGATAATACATGAACCACAAGTTTCCCCAATTTAAAACGTAATTTCACGAGAGGGCATGTGAAGAGCAGAATAATATCTCGAGCTGTGTTTTTTTTTTTACAGAAGAAACGTCTAGATCAGTGCAGCAAAGTACTCAGTGGTGTTGGCAGCCTGAAGACAGAAGATTTAACTATTGCTTTTCAGCCCACATTCGGGGATGCTCAATTCATTGATTTCGCAGTTGTTGAAACTGCTCCTCCTTGAATTTACTAATATATTCAGGTCAATCGAAACTGCCTGCGAAACTTTGAGTTTGAACAATTCTGAAACATCAATCAATAATAATTTCATCTACATAATCATAGCCTGTAAATGTTACGAATTCACCGACATTTTGTTCACAAGGATAAGTCTCAAAGATTCAGTGATAACTTTACTGTGGGTGAATTTAATTATTTTCTGGTGAAGGTGCGCAAAGACACCACATACCCGTCAGGAGGCTCATATCTTGTGTCTGCAGGGTATTTCACTGCCCAGAAGTCAATACTGTGTATCTAGTATGTGTCCTCTCATTGATTAATCCTGGAATTTCAAATTTCAAAGATATGAGGAGCCTACCCAACGGCTGCTGGATCAAATGAGCGCCCACCGTTCGCTTACCTTGCCGACCCTGCCCTCACTGTGAAACAGCGAGCTCAAAAAGATTGAAAAACCCTGAATTATGACATGTCGACCTTCTGGTGCATGGAATGCAGATGACACGGACTCGGTAGTTCGGTATGTCACATTTTTTTGGCCTTTTTTCCTGTTCGTAGTGGTCAAAGTCATCACTCATTGTGCTTGGATTGCGGGCGACTCGGGCTCGACGGTGTGGTTTGCCTTTTTTGGGGGGGTCTTCTCTGCGCGCTGATTGTCACTTATTGTGTTCGAAGTCTTCCGTTCTACCGTTGCTGTTTCCGGCGTAGACGGGCGCCAACATAGATGAGGTCAGTATTTTTTTTCTTCATCTCACGTCATCGACATGACTCCTTATGCCCCCCTGCTCAGCGACGATGACCTTAACGGCGATGTAAATCTCGATCCCCACACTTGAATCGCCGCCTTGCAGAGAATGCACCCTCGGTACCAGCAGGACCGCATCTCTTTCACACCCCTTTCACTTCGGAGTTATTTGCGGTCATGTTGTGGTATAGTATCCGTGCGAAGAACTTTCCTTAATGTCCTCCGAGGTCTAGATCTGTCTGTGCGTCCGGGCGTTACTCCAGGTCAGCAGTATTATGATGATCATCGGCTCAGACTCAACGCAGCCATGATTTGATCTCAAAGTGCTCGATGCTGTCTGCTCGCACGGAACTTCAGAGAGTCGATCTCTTTATTATTGTTCCGTGCGTGGTAGTATCGCTGCATGGACATGATGAGTCAGTCTTTTTGCCCTACAACATCTTCGATGTCTGTGCATCTAATGCGATCCATACAGCTCACAGCAATATGTTCTATATCTGCAGACCAGCAGACTCTCAGTACAGCGTTTTACGTCACAACAACTTTCGTGATTAATTAAGCACACGGCCATCGTGTACTCCTTGAGCACCTAACATCTCTCTTTCCTCCCACTGCCACCCATGGATGACGCCTCTCAGTTTGTCGGAAAAAAGCCAGATCACTTGCAACGGCTTGAATCAACTTGGGGCCTTGAGACGGCTTGCAAGCGGTTGCAAGCCATTCAGCCACGGCTTCGAGGCGTTCACAAGCCGTCACAAGGTACGGTAGGACACGCAAGGAGTCCCAAGCCGTGGCAAGGTACGCAGCACTTGGGCACATTTTTTTTTTCTCCCACCAGTACCGTAAGTTACATAAAACATTCATTCGATATTATTTACGCGCAGATACATATCCCCGTCTACACAATCAATAACATAATGCATATCTTGTCTTGCACCAGAAATTGGGGATAGTAGCGCACCGCGTACAACGTGTTCCAGCGTGATGAACATGGACGACTGCGCTGAGAGTTTCTCCCGAATTGGGCAGTCGGTACGGGTTCTTGGCTGCCAGGAAGTCTTGCGGAATTGACGGATCATGGCTAGATCCAGCTTGGCGCCGCTGGGGAGATGAGCACGAAACACGAATTGAAGTTGGCCCATGGCGAGCTGATCGTCGTCGGTCTCGTATATCACCGAATCGAATCGAGGAGCATTGTGGAATTTCGGGTTGCATCGCAAAATATCACGCGCATTTCTCCAGTCTACCTTGGATTGATAATCAAGGTAAACAACTTTACATGCCTGTATCTGAGCAAGCCTCGGAGTGAGGAAGAGAACAAAAAATGTCACAGGTACACGCACCTTGATCCCCTGTTCTAACCGAACAGAAACAGAAGGGTGGTAGCAAGCGATGTACTCCCGAAGCCGCATGTTAAAGTTGCGGAAGCACAGATTACCGCGATTTT
>JARJLF010001803.1:0-61308 GCA_029378395.1 Mycena leptocephala
ACTGCAACATATCACATTTTGTAATGAGTTGGATAAAAGTTTGAGGTATGTATGGGACGATAGCGATAGCGAAACAATAACCATATGTCGCCTGTCTGAACACCACGCTCCACCAAAAAAAACAAGAGGAAAAAAAAAGAAATTGTCAATAGCCGAAAGAAGACTTCGGTCCGAAAGGAGCAATTGAATGACAGGTTCTGGGAATCTGCTCATCTCGAGCGCAAAATCCTACCTGCAATACCTTGTCTTCCGCTTTAGAGACATCGACTTGACTCAACAACCGGGAGAAGAATGAGCGAAATGGGCCAAGCATTTCCCGAAAACGACCCTAGGCCTGAAGCCATTTTTGGGCTCGTTATTGGAATCGATGAGGTGGGTGCCAGTGCCTTTTTCCTGTATTATGCAAACGGCGCTGGGGATACCCACCGTAACCGTACACTGTATACGATTGCGGCGGCGGTGTACGGTTGAACCGCGGCCGCATAGGCCGCACAATCTGTCCGGGTTTTGTTAAACGCCCGTAACCGTACCCCCAAACCTGACCGTAAGCAAACGCTGAAGCTTCAGTAGTATTTCAAGACGGATGAACTGCGTACCCTCCGGGGAGCTGTCAACGACGCGCGCGCAGTCGAGAAGTATCTCTTGAACCTCGACGTCCCGCCCTCCAACATCGTGCGACTCGAGAATAAGGCCGCGACCCGTTCGGCTATCCTGTCCGCCTTCAAAACCCATTTTTTGGATAATAAAAACATACCCGACCGTGGAGGAGCGAGCATGATCTTGTACTTCGCGGGCCACGGAAGCCGCTTCGAGGCTCCCAGCGACCTTATTGCGCCGGATCGCAGGGTCGAGGCCATATGTCCGGTGGACGAGAGGACGATAAACGATGCCGGAGAGTACGTCCACGCGATCCCCGACTACGTTTTGGCACGACTCCTCTCAGAACTTGCTGGCAAGAAGGGCACCAATATCGTGCGTTCTTGCTCCCGCCCACCCGCTTGTTCGCTAATGCGTTCGTTCCACATGGTAGACGGTGATTCTGGACTGCTGCCATTCAGGTGCGTATTCTGTTGTGCGTCGTTCGTCCGTCTTTCCTGAATTTTTCTGTAGGCGGCATGGAACGGGATGAGGGGACTCGGGATGCTCGTACTGCCCGGTCGGACTCCTGTTCCATCCCCCTGGATCTCGACAGTCATTTTTGGAAGGGCAAAACTGACACGGCGCAATCTCACCGTATGTGGTCCCAGTCCTCATCGTCTTATGTCCTACTGGCGGCTTGTCGTGCGGGTGAGACGGCGCGGGAGGTCCTGTACCCCGACGGAACATATCACGGTCGCTTTACCACACACCTCGTCCCCCTCCTCCAACAGACCCCCCTCGAGTCCGCGACATGCGCAGAGCTGCTGAATCTGATACCGAAGACATGGCCGGGACAGACACCTTACTGTGGAGGCGCCAGGAACAATCGTCTGATCTTCAATGGGAATTACCCAGCTGCTGGTCGACGCTCCGCCCTGCTGACGCCGCAGAAATCGCCCAGATTCAAAGGCGCCAGCAGCTCGCAGTCGTTTCCGGTGGAGATGGGGACTGTGGAGGGTGTTCTCCCTGGGACAGAGTTCTCAGCGTACGATCGGAAAAACAACTACCTGTGTACCTTCATTGCGCAATCTGTACGGGTTGGCGAGACGATCCTTGTTTGGAAGGCGGAGAAGGACCAGCCACCTGTCGAAATCCCCTCCTGGTCGCGCGCGGTGGTGTCCGATTGGAAGAGACCTCCCCTGCAGGTGCATACCCCGCCGACTTCCCGCACACGAGCGTGCTATTCCCGACCGTGCACGCACCCAACTTTGTGCCGGCGCCGTCCCTCGAAGAGGCACACATTGTAGTGCGGAGTGACGACGACGAGATTGTCATCGAGCCTCGCACGAGCACCGTGCTCGCGGGCCTGCCAAAGCCGGGCTTTGCCCTCGGTGACCCCGCCCACCTCCCCACGCCATCGACGGCGTCGCGCACTTCAGCTACTTCCTCGACTGCGCCAACGAGACGGATCGGCTCGATGGCGTCGAGCTCGATGCACCGCCTCCGGGGCGAGTATCCTTGTTGCACGCCGGACCTGCAGTTGGGACATGATCAAGGACGGCGAGGTGCGGCTCACGTCGGAGGTGGCGCCCAGTATGGTTTCATGATCCACAATATGTCCGACGAGGACCTCTTCCCGTATTTGTTTTATTTCGATCAGAGACGTATATGATCCAGGTGAGGACATCGTGCGCATTCAGGCAACCGTATTGATTCCTGTTTGCTAGAACTGGTATTCGCCCGCAGCCGCGGGCGTCGAGCCGCCGCTCCGAAGCAAGGGGATGGTGACAATCGGTATGGGTAGCGAGCGCGCATTTGATTTCACGCTCTCGCCTGGCGAGCTTCCAGCTGCGGGTTCCTCAAGCTGTTTGTGACGAGCGACTACATTGACCTGGATGGATCTGCAAGAGTTGTCGCCGTTTGATCCACGGTTTGTGGGCACCGGCGTTTCAGGACGTCGCATGAGCCATTAGACCTCAGGATGAGGTGGGATGCGATCTGGGATGCACGACGGTCAGCCTAAAATTGTTGCTCAGTGAGCACATAAATCCAAATATTGCGTTTCTTTTCGCCGCCTGACCCGAAGCTTGAGCGCACTGGACGACTCAGGCTGTCACATGATCCACTCGACATCGGATGAGATGTAGGATGCTCTGACGGTGACTCTGCCAATTACTGCTCAGTGAGTGTTGAGATGTGTGGAGTTGTGGTCCCTACCATGGATCGTATTTTCAAGTCAATTGTTCTTGTATCATTGGGCCTAATAATGTACTGGATTTTTCTGTTAGGTTATTCTGTTCCTCACGACCTCAGGTCCTGGCGCCAGGGATTGGTCAGAGGTACTTGACCTCAGCTCGTATGGCCTTGCTCACGTTTCTCGCGTTTCCCATAGTATCGAATTAAGCAGTTTACCAAATAATTGTCCGAGATCCATGGGAGCGAAAAACGGGGTATTCGTGCCAAAAGACGGCTGTTTTTGTCACCCGTTTCGAACCTACAGGGACACGTTAAACGAAAAGGCAGAAAGCACGAGAACGCTCCGAATCAGCAGATGAGCGAGTACCCAGAACATGCTAGGAAAGGGCAGGGAAAAGAACGTGGTTAGTGTTGTTTGGAAGGTGTTTGGTGTCCGTCACGATCAATATTATTCATTGGCTGCGGCAGTTCCGGATAAGGAAATTACAGGAGAAAAGAGAATACATCACCCTTTTGACATTTTGGTTGCCGAGTTTTACGTAGTGTCGCGTTTTTGATGGATTTTGTCAACGACGGTGAGCTCGACATTGAACTTGAAATTTGGTCGGGGCATATAGGATGGGGTGCAGGAATGTGGAATTCCCTTGGGCCACAAGGATTTTCAGTTTTGATCAACCGCCGAAGCACGGCAACAGTGCACCATCACCGGAAGGAAAGAAGGAAGGAAGGATGTATCACTGCGGTTTGCCAATGTTGTGGGTGTTGCGTTAAAAAGTCGGATGTAGCTGCGGAGAAGCTCCACGCGGAAGATGCCGAGACACAGCCTCATAGGATAGGGAGGGTCTGAAGGCCTTAATTCACTTTTCGGAATTTGTTCAGAACATCCTAAATTAAAAATGTGTTTGAGCTGGGTCCGAAAAAAAATCGGATTTTTTGAGGGGTGCTGGGTCAAAGCATCGACCCAGAGCGATGGGGGAAGACCGGCTGCCGTCGTGATTACGTAAAGAGATGTCCACGCTTTGCTCCTTTAGGTCATAGAGTTCATTACTGTTATTAGTTGTTACTATTAGTATAGAGCGTTCCCGACGTGCCCATGTCGGATTCTCCAGCGGAGCCACCTTTAGCGCCATTCAAAGACGGGGTTCTCGGCGCGCTCATCTCAGGCGTCGCAACGCTCGCGACAACCCGCGCTGCCCTCGCAGGCCTAACCTCGACCCATAACTCGGGTTCGTCGTGCTCAAGGTGAACGACGTCCTCGGGACATGCTACGACGATCCGGAGGAGCATGCCGACGACAGCAACACGATCCTCAAGCTCCTGATGACCATCTCGTCGACCGCGCCAGCACACGTGCGCGACCAGACGATCCCGCTCCTGCTGAATTTCTTACCGGCGAGAGACGCTATCTCCGCGCGGGCGCGTTACCAGCACGCCTCAACGCGCTCAGCACACTCTGCGGTCCGCCGCCTTTATTCGAAACACTTGTAGAGGCGCTGGCACCGCGCCTCACCGCCATCGCGTTCCCTTTGCCCTCCTCCTCCGATGAAGAGCCCGAGCTGTTTGCAGCGTACCTACACGCGCCCCTCGCGGCAATAAAACGCGCGCTGGCGGGCAAAGTCGACGAGGGGCACGCGGACGTCGCTGGGTACGCAGATAGCCTTGTCCCAGTGTTGTACGGGCTCTGTGTATTGTGTACATGCAGCGCTACACCACGGGGGTGGGCCAGCGACCGACGCGCGCCATCGTTGGCGTGGTGGGCGATATTATTGGGCGGGTGGTGCAGAGTTTCGCGCCGACATCAGTCCCCTCCTTTGCTTTGCTCGCCGATGAAATGTTTGTTAACGAAGGATGTATGATAGGAGACAACAGGCGTTTCCTAGGAGGCAGCAAAGTTTTGTCCCCGCCTTCCTGGAGGGGAAGATTGATTGTCTTACTGTGTTCTGGCGAGCACGTTACATACGTCGGAGGATGGATAGATTCCTTCCGTTCACGGTCAGCCCTCTCCACCCGCCGTTTTGTCGCAATACCCATGCTGACGCCTATTGTGCTTCCAGGCCGAAGCGGCGGCCTCTGAGCGCAATCTCCTCGTGTTATTCAAGGCGTCACATCCATCGGCGAGTTGCGCCTTCATTCGACCACCCTAACACTCATCAGCGTCCCTCTATCTAGGTGACGATCGACGCAGACATCAACGCCTGCACCGGCGCCTCGCCCACGCGGAAAACGAGCGCCGGTATTCCGCATCGTGTCAGTGGGCTCGATCGTGAATAAACACGTCGATGGTGTGTGTCCACGCCAGATTTACTCCTATATACCCTATCTAATTCTAATTCTTATTCTTATTCGCGTCTTAGAGCTTGCTCCTTTGCTGGAGCTGGAGTACGAAAAAGCCGCGTACTGGTCTGACCAAACTGCTGTGCCTGAACGAAGGCGGCAGGCGATTAGGGATTAGGGTGTGGACTTGGACTTGAGCAGCAGCTGCTGCTGGGGCTCGTCGACCTCTGTTCCTCCCTCCCTTCCTCGCTGACGACGCCTGTTCGTGTCTGCTGATCAATTTCCTTACGCGCCTCTGCCCCGTCTCGTCTTGTCAAGACGGCTTCTAGTTGCCCAAATCCAATTCGCGTCCATTCACGGTCCCGGTCCCGTAAATTTAAACCGTCGGCTTCTGGTGGTGGCACTCTAAGCTCTAAGCACCATACTCAAAGACCGACCGACTCGTCGCAATTTCGGCTTACTGGGACTTGTACTGTGCGGGAATTTGACAATTGACGCCGAGCACGAAGAGGAATGAATATACATATACAGAGATATACATGGATAGATCGCGTCGCATCGTCAAAGTCAAAGTGCGTCCATTTTTTTTTCTCCTTTATTACTTGTATTTAATGGTTCTTTACAGGATTCGACTTGGATTCGCTAAACGTCACCCGCTCACCCGCGGAGCCCACCATGGGCAATGGTGGCTTTGGCGGAAGCGGAGGCAGAGGCGGAAAGGAGGCGGAAAGGGCAGACCCACCACCACCACCGTAAATCATAAATAAAAACACACCAACACAAAAGCCGATAACGATAACGACCCCAAAGACAAAGACGACGCCCGCGACGTATGCCAAAGATTACGCTGGGGCCTGATTTTAAATTTCCATTTCCATAGAACACAGCAAGGGCCGTTGACGCCGCCGCCGACCTCGCCTCCGTCCAGTCCCGCGAAATCGGACGGCGCCGCAGCGCAGACGGGCATATGTAGCTCCGGATCCTCCTCAAAGAAGAGAAGAGCAGTACTAGTTCTGTCCTCGCGTTCCCCACCGCCGGCAACCTCGCGACCAACAGCGCGGGCGGTCTTTTCCTCCAGTTCCAGCTCTCTCTCCACCGCCTGCCCCCTCTCCTCCGTCCTCCGCAGGCGCCCGCCAGCGCCAAGCACACGACGCTCGCCCCCCTTCTCGTCGTGCTCGGGCTCCTCCTCTTGCTCGTGGGCTGTGCGCGGCGCTGTACAGACGGCATGACATAAGAAGAAACAGGAGCAGAACAGAACAGAACAGACCGCCGCCGTCCCGTACCCGTACCCGTACCCGCCCATGCAAGAGCGCGGCGCCGGGGCCGTGGAGCCGTGGAGCCGCTTTGATATGGCCTCGCGCGGGTGGGGAGGGGGGGCTCGTCGTTGTCACTCGTGATCCCGGGTGGGATGGAGGCCACGGCCACCGACTTTGTGGGCGGCGCGGGGTCGGGGTCGGGGTCGGGGTCGAGTCAGACCCACGGCGGCGCCGACGTGCCCTCGACCGCAGGCCATGGGTACTCCAACTCGTCACTGGTGACTGAATCACTCCGCCACCACCACGCCCATGGCCACCCTTGGCCATAGGCACGGGTACTCGAACTCGTCCATAAACCACTCTGCCTCTGTAAACCACGCTTCCTCCGCCAACCATGCGCAGCCCTTCGTAACCGCCGCCAGCACCACGCTCCCCCTTGCTCGCGCACGCACTCGGTCTCTGCTACCACGACGGAGGCGGGACACGGGTACGGGTATGGGTATGGGTACGCGCAGGCGGGCGGACGAAGGGCCCTCTGTGTTTGCGGACTCGCTGTTTGAGAGCGGGAGCGAGAGCCCGCTGCATTGGCAGGATGAGCGGAGGCGGAGTCGAGGTCCATGTCGATGGATACGTCTCCCTATGGTGCCAGTAACGACGGGTATGGTGTCGGTAGGAGTGAGAGTATGGGGTCGGTAGCGGTAGCGGGAACGCCAACGACGGGCGCGCCTCGCCCGTCTACGACGCGGAGTACGCGGGGTACAAGTGCGGGGCGAGAGGCTCGGTGCTGTACGACCTTGACTTGAGGGCTCGACGCTGTTGGCGTATGATCCCGACTCGGCGTTTGTGTATGAGCCGCGTCGCTAGGACCCGCATTTCCCGACTTCCGCTGCTACGCTCTCTGCACACTCGTCCTCCGCACATGTACACTTGCACCTAGATACACACGGACAATGGTGCACATCGCTCACACTCTGCTTCTGCTTCTGCCGCGTACACTTTGCTCACAATTGCTATGCGACGCCATTCAATTACACTTCTTACACTTCTTGCATTTGCGCTTCTTGCACTTCTCATTCGCGACGATTCGCCCATTCATACCCACCCTGCATCCCCCCTGCTTACGGCTTGGGGCTCTTGGTCCCCTTCTTTTCGCACACGCTATGGATATATAGTTGTTGGGATTTTGCTAGGATGGGATTGGGATTGGGATTTTTGTGTATCGTTAACGGTAACATATTGCTAACATATCGCATTTTGTCAATGACATGCAAGAAGAGCCATCGTTAGATAATAGTTGGTAGGTAGGTAGGTAGGTAGCATTACACGGCACGGTCCCGCTCAGGAACGCCGGTTTCAGGAAGGTTGGAGATACGGGTCGAGGGAATAATGTGTCATGCATAGCGCAAGTATTAGGGTTGGCTGTAGTGTTGTTGACGTATAAGATTTAGAGAGACATGGCTGTAAACATTGGTCGATGTACTGGGGAATACAGCTAGTTCGCGCGGGAAAGGCCCGGGAGAGACGTCAGCGGCATTGAGGTATGAAAAGCTGGGAGACTTTAGCGCAAACGAAGAGCTTCCTGGCACAGAAGGAATAGGAGGATGACTCGGATACTGGAGGTGTCTTGGACGAAACAAGCGAATCATTGCATGATCATAAAAGAAGTCCCGAGAGGGAGGAGAAGGCTATTAGGTTAACAGGAAGTGCTCCAACACGTTAGGAACGAACGTCGCAGAACGCAAGACGCGCTTGCTTGAAGTTGTTTGGTCGCGCTGTCACTCCGAGGTCTATCGCTCGCGACATTCTACGACTTTTGAAAATGTTGAAGAGACAGAGCTCTTGGGACTGTATGATTACGGGGGTCACGGCTACATGGTATTAAGAAATGGGAAAGCTACATCGAAACTGAGTGAAATCCAAAATGTCAAGAGCAAGGAGGAGACGCAATGCATAATCGCATTTCCTCGTGGTAATCAAATTCTGAGGTTCTACTACTCTTTCGCTCGGAACTAATCCAGCGGGTCCAGGAAGTCTCCACCTCAAAAAAAACAAAAAACAAAAAAAAAGAAATTGCCAAAAGTCGAAAGAGCCGCGATATCACCATTCGGTCCGGAAGCAATTGACAGGTACTGCTCAATCTCGAGCGCAAAATCCTACCTGCAATACCTTATCTTCCGCTCTAGAAACAATCAACTTATCTCAACAACCGGGTGAAGAATGAGTGAAATGGGCCAAGCATCTCCCGAAAATGACCCTAAGCTTGGGGCCATTTTTGTGCTCATTATTGGAATCGATGAGGTGGGTAGTACCTCCCTGCATTGTGCAAAGCCTACACATTCAGTAGTATGTCAATACGGAAGAACTGCGCACCCTCCGGGAGCCGTCAATGACGCGCGAGCATTCGAGACGTATCTCTTGAACCTCGCGGTCCTACCCGCCAACATCGTGCTGCTCGAGAGTAACGACGCGACTCGCGCGGCCATCCTTTCCGCCTTCAGAACCCATTTTTTGAATAACAGGAACATACCCGATCGTGGAGGGGCCGGCATGATCTTGTACTTCGCGGGCCACGGAAGCCGCTTCGAGGCTCCCAGCGACCTTATTGCGCCGGATCGCAGGGTCGAGGCCATATGTCCGGTGGATGAGAGGACGGTGAACGATGCCGGGGAGTACGTCCATGCGATCCCCGACTACGTTTTGGTACGGCTCCTCTCAGAACTTGCTGACAAGAAGGGCAACAATATCGTGCGTTCTTGCTCCCCCGCCCACCCGTTTGTTCGCTAACGCGTTCGTTCCGCATGGTAGACGGTGATTCTTGACTGCTGCCATTCAGGTACGTATTTTGTTGTGCGTCGTTCGTCCCTCTTTGCTGAATTTTACTGGAGGCGGCATGGAACGGGATGTCGAAGGGACTCGGGATGCTCGTACTGCCCAGTCAGATTCCTGTTCCATCCCCTTGGGCCTCGACAGTCATTTTTGGAAGGGCAAGAATGATACCGTGCAGTCTTACCGAATGTGGACTGAGTCCTCATCGTCTTATGTCCTGCTGGCAGCGTGTCGTGCGGGTGAAACGGCGCGGGAGGTTCAGTACCTCGACGGAACGTATCACGGTCGCTTTACCACACACCTCGTCTCCCTCCTCCAACAGATCCCCCTCAAGTCCGCCACATTCGCGGAGTTGCTGAATTTGATACCGAAAAACTGGCCGGGACAGAAACCTTACTGCGGAGGCGCCAGGAGCAATCGCCTAATCTTCGATGGGAATTACCCAGCTGCCGGTCGATGCTCCGTCCTGCTCACGCCGCAGAAATCGCTCAGATTCAAAGGCGCCAGCAGTTCACAGTTCTTTCGGGTGGAGATGGGGACTGTGGAGGGGGTTGTCCCTGGGACAGAATTCTCAGCGTACGATCAGAAAAGCAACTACTTGTGTACCTTCACTGCGCAATCCGTGCGGGTTGGCGAGACGATCCTTGTCTGGAAGCCGGAGAAGGACCAACCAC
The DNA here is from genome assembly GCA_029378395.1 of Mycena leptocephala. Taxonomy (NCBI): domain Eukaryota; kingdom Fungi; phylum Basidiomycota; class Agaricomycetes; order Agaricales; family Mycenaceae; genus Mycena; species Mycena leptocephala. Next base: position 9,806 of record JARJLF010001803.1, read on the forward strand.
CCGTCGACATCCCCCCCTGGTCGCGCGCGGTGGTGTCCGATTGGAAGAGTTCTCCCATGCTTGTGCACGCCCCGGCCACTTTCCCGCACACGAGCGCGCTATTCCTGACGACAGGCACCGTGCGCCCGCCCAACTTTGTGCCGGCGCCGTCCCTGGAGGAGGCACACATTGTAGTGCGGAGTGACGACGACGAGATTGTCATCGAGCCTCGTACGAGCACCGCGCTCGCGGGCCTGCCAAAGCCGGGCTTTGCCCTCGGTGACCCCGCCCATCTCCACCACGCCATCGACGGCGTCGCGCACTTCAGCTACTTCCTCGACTGCGCCAACGAGACGGATCGGCTCGATGGCGTCGAGCTTGAGATGCACCGCCTCCGGGGCGAGTATCCTTGTTGCACGCCGGACCTGCAAGTTGGGGACATGATCAAGGACGGCGAGGTGCGGCTCACGTCGGAGGTTGGCGCCAAGTATGGTTTCACGATCCGCAATATGTCCGACGAGGACCTCTTCCCGTATTTGTTTTATTTCGATCCAGAGACATACACTATCCAGGTGAGGACCATCGTGCGCATTTAGCAACCCGTATTGATTCCTGTTTGCTAGAACTGGTATTCGCCCGCAGGCGCGGGCGTCGAGCCGCCGCTCCCAAGCGGGGCAACGGTGACAATCGGTATGGGTAGCGAGCGAGCGTTCGATTTCACCCTCTTGCCCGGCGAGGAATCGAGCTGCGGATTCCTCAAGCTGTTCGTGACAAGCGACTACATTGACCTTGGATGGATCCAGCAAGAGTTGTCGCCGTTTGACCCACGGTTTGTGGGCACCGGGCGGCTCAGGATGTCACATGAGCCATTGGACCTCAGGACGAGGTGGGATGCGATCTGGGATGCACGGACGGTCACTCTGAAAATTGCTGCTTGGTGACAGGATAAAACCCTGCGCTAGTTGACGATGCCTGATCATCGCTGCTCAGTGATGAGGTTAAAATCTACAATAAAGGTTCCTACCAGAGCCTCGCTATTTCAAGTCGATTATTGTTGTATCATTGGGCAAAATAATGTACTGTGTTTTTCTGTTGGGTTATTCTGTTCCTCGTGATCGCAGTCCTGGCGCCGAGGATAGAGGTACGTGAGCACAGCTTGTACGGCCCTTGCGTTTTCCGTGGCTCATTGCTTTCCCGACGTAATCTGGGAGATGCTTCAGCTGCGAGCATGTGAGGAATTAAAGCATGGATACAGATACAGCAAAGGGGGAAAGGAAGGTGGTTGGTTGTTTGGTCAATATTGGTGAGTTGTTTGGTCCAATATTAGAAGGATCTGAGTGTTGTTTATACAGCCGGGCATCACACAGTTATCTGTGAGTGTCATGCCACATCACTGTTCGACAAGCGGACAAGCGCAAAGTTTACGAGCGCTTGTCGAACGAAAACCCAAGCGCTTGTCGAACGCAAAACAGGCGCCCAAGTTGTCCATACCCGCCATTACTTATCAGTAACTTAAATTGTCGTCCGCCCCCACTGGCAACCCTTACTAGCCGCTTGGTTAGCCGTCAGATTTGTGAGGCGGAGACTGGGTCTGCTGGCGGAAAGATGACCACGGTTGGTGTAAGGTCCGTTCTTGGTCCGTTCCAACAAAGTTTCGCCCTTTCGCCCGTTATGAATTGTGTATGGACATTAAATCGTCAGCCGCAAAAACGGACGAGTCCTGGTATCATTTTATCATTGTATCTTCACCCAACGTCTAAAAACTAAAAACGACATATATGTAGATGTAAACGGATGCCGCAAGTGAGATGTGGAAAGACCATGTGCGAGCGGAAGACGACAGAATAACTAAAGGGCGGCCATTTCTTGAGATCCTGAGATGAGTTTCGGGAAGCAGAAAGCGGAATATAAAACAGGAGATATATACTGTATGTGTGTATCTCGTCTTGGTTCGTGTAAGTAAACATGTAACATGTAAATCGTGAAAAATGAATTGCGGGGACTGTAAAACGCTTTGTGGACGGGGCAGAGGAAGACTGGGAGAGAGAGAGATAGGAAGGGGAAGGATGATAGAATGGAGAGCGTGGAGGCGGCCTTTGCCGAGAAGATACGATTTGGAGGGGCGGGGGACAGTGCGAGGAAACGTGAGGAGAAGAACGCCGCCGACGATACCGCCAAAATCGCCTTGGTCTTCACCGCCGCCTCTGCGAGCGCCCGTTCAAACGCGCTCAGGTGCTCCGCCACCACCGTCCTTCCATCTATTTTCTTCCCCCACCCACGCTACGCATCGGCGTCGGCGGCGTGCTCCCCTCCCCTCCCCCACCACCCACAGATGTATTCGCCCCCGTCACACCCGCAACTGGCGTCCCACTCGTCGAGCTAAAATCGACCACGCCTCCCGCCTCCCATCGCTCTATCCGCGCCCTCCCACTCCGCGCGCCAGCCCCCCAGCATGTTTCATAGAGCCCGGAGCTTGCGCCACGCCTCCGCCGTAGTGGCGCCGTTCACCTGCGCATGCTCGCTCAATTGCGCGGCGCCGCGCTGGCCAAGAGAGGACGGAGCGGCGGAGGCGGAGGAGGAGTTGGGGGCAAGGGCGGCTGGGGGCGCGGCGGCGGGTATTGAGGGAGAACGCGGTGCGCGACGCGGAGAGTGACGCGGGCGGGGATATTTATTCCATGTCGGCGGCGTTAGACGTGTTTGCGAACGCGCGGTCCAGATTCCTGATCGAGTTCCCCGGTGCGTCCCCGAGCCGTTGCACATCCGGGTCCGTTTCCCAGTCCTGCGAGAACGTGCGTGCGTGCGGCGGGCGGGTAGGCGCAATCTTGGGGATATGCTCTCTGCCTCCGCTATGGGGCTCAGGGACGACGCGAGGGAGGGGGGCTCCAGGTCCGGCTCGTCGTCCTCGGGTATAGGCAGCGCGTCGAGCCGCTCGAGGACGTCCTGCCCGCCGATCTCAGATCTCACCCGCGATGGCGTCCGCACGGCGGAAGCAGAATCGGCAGTGCAGGCTAGTCTCAGTGATCTGAGTCGTTGGCATGCACCGTAAGACACGGCGAGTCCCTGTCAGGACGCGACGCTGGGACTGGCAGGAATAATGTTCAGGAATGAAGGAGGGCCTCACACAGGAACAAGGACGCAAAGCAAATGAAATGGACAAAAAGGAACAAAAGGGGCAGCCGCCAAATGATAGCTGGGAAAAATTGACAGGCTCGCGGTCAGCCAAAGAGCCTTATGACGCGTCCAGCGGTCTCCTTTATCTCTCCGGCCCCAGGCTTCTATGTGTGAATGGGTGGTACACTGGTACTACTCGGCGCGCCGAAAGTACAGTTGGAAGTCTTCAAGTTGACTGTCGTGACTCATACGAGGTCTTAGTGCACCAGGACGAGATTAGGGCCAATGTTCACGGATATACCGTGTGTGGTGCAGGAAAACGAAAGACTCGAGATAATAGACTCTTGGACGCGAGCAAGAACGAAGTGTGATAAAATCACGCTCACGTCACAGCCTTCCATCACTCCTCCACCGCCAGAGCGGCAAGAGAGCGGCTTATGCAGTAACAGGTCCGATCCTAGTGCGGGCGGAAAAGGGTGAAAAATGGGTTGAATGTCCGATCAGAATGCGTACGAATGTTCACGGCAACAGCTCCGATGTCCGATCCAAGTTGCAGACGGGAAACGCGCATGGGCGTCGAGGCACCTAATAATCCCACACAAACCCTCTAATTAGAGGTGTCGTCGGATTCAGATGACACCTCTAATTAGAGGGTTTTAAAGCAGTCTAGGGCTACCCGCAATAAACCTCGCAATACCTCCAAAAAATATCCGCAATACCTCTAAAAATATCCGCAATATCTTCAAAAAAAAAAGACTTGGGTATATTGAGGGCGGTGTTCGGCGCGGGCGCGGGTGCCGATGCCGCACCTTCGTGCTCGTCGTCACCAACGTTGCCGACGGTCATGTTGATGAAAAATATTCATAAAATACAGCTAAAATCACGAATAATACAGTGATCTGATCTGCACCCAAGCGCCATCACGCGCCTCGCATGCCGCCCTCGCGCTCGTCGTCCCGCCATCAAAAATCACTCTAAAAACAAAAACAAAAATAAAATAAAACAATGAGAGAGCATAGCACTCACCTGCCTCTACCTCCTCGTTCTCATTCACCTGCACCTCCTGACCATCCACTGCCAACTTCGATAGCTCGTACACCATTTCAGCAACATTGATTTTTTGGAGCCTGAACTTCCAGGATGAATTACGGGTGCCATGGTGCTAAGAGGCTATGGGAGGGGGGAGGTGGGCGGGAGGGTGGAAGGGTGAGTCATGCTTGGTAAGCTTTCAAAACTTTAGTGTGTTCATTGTGGTGTGTTTGGTCTGCCGGGCACGGCATGTCACGTGACTGATGCAGGGCCAAGTGACCGAGAGGGAAATAAGGGCGGGGTGGGCGTTCCCGAGGTTGGGCTGGAACGGGTTGAGTGGGAGGGGGTGTCAAATCGTTCCCGAAAATTTTCGGGAACGATTTTGTTCAGGCGCACAATTGTGTGCCTGATTCCCTCAGAAAAAGAGGAAATAAATGTCACAGTGTGATGCGACGCGTTGAATCACAACACGTGATCCAACATCAAGCTCAGGCCATTCCTTTCTACCACCACCACCCACACGACATCCTTCCACATCCTTACTTGTTACCTCTTGCTGGACCTTAACCACTCTCTCAGCTGACCTCTTGGGCTCTCCCTCTCTCTCAAAGCCCTCTCAAACTCGTCTTTTCACTGAGTGGCAACTGGGTGGCATTGATGCGTCTTTTTCAATGGGTAAGCTCTATTCTCTTGTTATTTTGACTTTTCTCCTTTCATTTCTACCTGAACCCCATTAAACCACCCGAGTGACTGAGATCCGTACTTGGAACTATGGCAGATTCAGTGTCTGGGGTTCTTTTTATTTATTTATTTATTCTTTGTCTTGGATCCCAGCTGTAAACCGCCAGAGAGACTGAGATCCGTACTTGGAACTACGGCAGACTCTGCGTATGCTTTTTATTCCCTCACTTCGTCTCATTTTATTTTATTCTGCATATTAAATATATATCTGATTCATGTCACTCAGTGTTGTCTCGAAGAACCCTCCGCTCTGGGAAGGAGTTCTCAGCCTTTGACATGGTCATTGGCCGTGCAGCTTCGCTCTCGACCCCCGAGTACTTCGACGTCGCCGACTGCCTCGCCAAGTGAATTCAGGAACAAGAGGCCGCCTGTATGATTGACGAACCAGTAAACGACTATCACGAATCCAACGACCCCGATCCTCTCCCGTTCTGGATCAACCCCTCCCCTTCCTCCCCCTGCCTCCTCCTCCTCCTCCCTGATGCATTCACACCGGCCCTCCTACGTCTATGGACTACAAGAAAAAATCATCCAAACTCGCTGTAAACGCAAGCGTGAGGAGGTACAGGCGACGAACGGAACCCCCGGCTCAAAGCATTCATCTAAAGCGCCGCGATGAGGCCCTCGGTGCTGCCATTCAAGACGAGTCTTTCCAGCACCTCATCCGTTTCGCCAATGGTACGTTTCTTGTTTCTTTTATTTCCTAATTTGGACTAATATTTCGTTCCAAGTCATATTCCGGATCTTCGCCCCAATCCTCTTCTTGTATTTCCAAACCCAGATGACGCTCCTCGAGGAGTGGAGCGTCTATGGTCTGGAATGCCGCCGTCACCGTCTTCGCCGCCTGCACTTTCAATTTTGGACCCCATGCTCTCACCGTCCCCCACCTCAACTTTGGCAACCTCTCCTGGGGCTGGTGTGTCATCACTGCTCTCGGGCACTTCAATCCTGACCTCGGCGGCCACTTGATCCTTTGGGATCTCAAGCTCGTCATCCGATTTCCACCTGGATCCATGATCTTAATCCCATCGGCAATTATTCGACACTCCAATGTTCCCATCAGCGCCAGCGAGTTCCGGTGCTCGTTCACCCAGTACACGGCTGGAGGGCTATTTCGTTTTATTCACAATGGCTTCAAGACGGACCACGTTTTCGAGCTCACTGCCACGAAGGAGGAGAAGAGGGAGCAGGCTGAAGAGGCGAAGACTTGGTGGCAAGAGGGTGTCACTATGTATTCTACTATAGATAGCCTTCAATCTTGATACCCTGTATTGTTCTGTCGCTCGTCAAATTTATTTAGATTTCTTGCTTATTTTTGCGATGGACTTCGACAGACTTAGAGCCAGAATGCATATCCGAGGCATTGCCGAGGCTTCGGCTGAAAAGTTCGGCGACCAGTCCGATGTAACAAAATATATTCCCTCAACCCTCCCTTTCATGCAGGACAGTCCCATTTTTTTCTGAGGACTCCAAAGGACCCAATACATGATACTGTAAATAATTGAGTTGATCTAAGATGCACAGAAAATGTAATTAATGTTTTGGCGTTTTTGTCGCGAACACGTCAAGCTTTCGAGAGCTTTGGTATATTTGCCATACAAAAGTCCAATCATCTTTCGTCTTCACCCCCATGTCTGACACCAACTCAACCAATAACTCAGAAAATAATTTAACTAAGGCTGAGATCACCAAGCGAAGGCATAGAGCATCCCAGGAGAAGTACCGGACCACGTAAGAGCCTTAAAAAAAAAAAATTCTGAGCATGTGCTAATATCCCGTAAAATAGCCATTCTGAAAGACTCCGTGCCACAGCTCGCCTGCGGATGCAAAGGTATCTTCTCTCGACATTATCCACTCCTCCTACCAACCACTAGCCTAAGACTTCGTACAGAAATGGAGAACAACGAGCATAAGAAAAAATTGGCCCGGGAGCGTCGTCGTGAGATAGATGCAGAATACAGAGAGGTGTAAGTGTGTCTGCTTTACAAAATCTAGTCAAGGTTCTAATTCTGTCTTTGGGCAGTCTACACCGCCAGTAAATCAAGTGCGGGCATTATAATATCAAAAACTCACTCATCTGCAGGAAATTTGTCAAAAATCATGGAATTACTGCATACATGGATGACTACGTCCCTCTCCTCAATGAATTCAACTCATATCGACTTGTTGGGGTCGAAGTCAAGCTCTCAAAGGACAAGAAGGAGGTGGAAAATGGAAGCGTCGAGGATGAAGGGGAGGAATGAAAATGTTTCCGAAGTTACACTAGTCCTATTTTTGGTCCAACGAATACCTTGTCAGTCAATGTTGACAGACAAATACATTGTCAGTCTGTGTTGACAGAATATGTGGGAAGATATTCAAAAATAAGTGGGCATTCTCACGGCGGTGCAAAGTCTATAAGAAACATCAGGCGTCTATATAATTCTACTCTACTACAGCGGTCCTGAGCGACCCCCACGGATGGTGGGTGGCAGTTTTGTCGACATGGACTTGCTCTTTGCTAGCTGCCTCAGTTTCCGCTGCATCGCCTTGAATTTGTCTGAACGATCATCAGTTTTTGAGGAATGGTATCCACACCCATGGACTCATCCGACTCCGAATCTGGGTTGTACAGAGGTACGGGTACGTGTGAGCGCGAGCGCGAGCGTTCAACATCATGCTGGAGGTTCGGCTTGAGCTTCACCTCCTGCTTGACGCCGGACTTGAGCTTGATGCGGGGCTCAGGTTCGGTCTTAGCGTAGGGCTTGGGCTTGGTCTTGACACCGCAGTCAGGCTCAGGGCAGAGTCCAGGGGTTGTCACAGGCAAACAGGCGTGGTTTATTGTACTGGCTTTTGCCCCCCGTGCTCATTGAGAACTCCCAACTGGGGGCCGGGTCAGGGCAAGGCCTTTGTTGAGTTGCGACCAGGGACCAGGAGGGTGGGGAATAAGCAGGAGGAGAGGAAGAGGGGGGGGAGGGTCTTGAGGGCGTGCTGTGAGGGTAGAAGGGTATGGCACGCCTCGCAAAAAAGCGCTGTGGCTGTGGCGGTGGTGGATGGACACATGCAGATGAATCTACAATGTATATGGATAAGTAGCACAAAAAAAAGAAAGGAAAGCTAGTAAAATACTCACTTGTCTGTGAGGATCCACCAGATACTCCTCCACCTTGGCCCCAGCCTCCAGAAAGGTGCACAGCAGGCCCAGCACACGGAATGTGGCTAATGCTGCTAGCAGTGTCGTGCGGGGTCAACGGTGCAATGTGCCGAGCATGCGGAACACCGCTAATGCTGCCAGCGCTATCGTTTGGGGACCCCACGTCCTGGCGCCGGCAATGGCCCGCCTGTCAGTCCGGACAGCGGGGGTGGGCTTCGGGTGGTGGCAGACGGAGGCACACGCGAAGTGCACCGGACAATGGCCTTGCCAGTGGAAGCAAGACTTCTTCCACCCATGGTTCAGGTTCGTTAATGTGTCGAAATATTCGATGGCTTCTCAATTTTGGAGGCAGAGGGGACGCTAGCAACAGCTGTAGCTCTAGATAAAGAAGCCTAGGTAAGTAGTTTAATTGAAAACCGAGCAGTAGTGACACACCTAGTAGCATATGCCCCTTGCATGGGTCCCAGATACACCAGCCACCACCACTTGTTCCCCTGGCTGGAGTGCTGCTCTTCATCCATGGTAGAGGGCCAGTACTTGGTGGGGGCACAGGGAATATAGTTTTGAGGAGGATCAGGCAGGTGAGCCAGTGGATGAGTGGGTTTAGGTGGAGACATGATGGTTTGAGACGCGACGCGATCATCACAATGGTCACACTGGTCACAATGGTCACAGAGATCTCAAAAGCCGGTCCTGCTTGGTAAGCTTTCACAAGTTTTGCGGCTTTGTTTGCGCATGTTAGGGATCTGCGGTCAAGACTTGTCCTGCGTCCGCACCTCAGAGTTGATCAGGCGGGCACGGGGCGCGACGGCAGCGCACAAGAGTGTGAGGGCAACACATCAGGCACTTGGGTGCAGATCAGATAGAAATATTATTTGTGATTTTATTGGTATTTTACATATTTTTTATCAACATGCGCGTCGGTAATGTTGGCGACGAGCGCGAAGGCGCGGCATCGGCGCCACGCCGAACACCGCCGCATAGTCCCTCAATATACCCGTCTTTTTTTTTCTTGAAGATATTGCCGCTATTTTTATTTTTAGAGTGATTTTTGATGGCGGGACGACGAGCGCGAGGGCGGCACGCGAGGCGCGTGATGGCGCTTGGGTGCAGATCGGATCTCTGTATTATTTGTGATTTTAGCTGTATTTTATGAATATTTTTCATCGACGTGACCGTCGCAACGTTGGTGACGACGAGCACGAAGGCGCGGCATCGGCGCCCGCGCCCACGCCGAACACCGCCCCATAGTCCCTCAATATACCCAAGTCTTTTTTTATTGAAGATATTGCGGATATTTTTTAGAGGTATTGCGGATATTTTTTGGAGGTATTGCGAGGTTTATTGCGGGTAGCCCTAGATGGCTAAAAACCCTCTAATTAGAGGTGTCATCCGAATCCGACGACACCTCTAATTAGAGGGTTTGTGTGGGATTATTAGGTGCGTCGAGGTCCGATCCTTTTGCGGACGGATATCTCGAAAAATATAAGTTTCGGGCCTCTCAAGGCCTCGTCAGATGGCCACAAGAGAAAATATTCACCAACATGTGCGAAATTGCTCTCTGACGACCCAAAAGGGACCCTCTAAGAGGGCAAACGGACCAACAACAACTCGTTTATCCTGCGCTGCGCCATCGAAAAGGCGTGGGCGGAAGGGAAGAGCTTGTATGTTGTCTTCGTAGACCTCAAAAATGTGTTCCCTGCAACCGACCTTCCGACGTTGTGGACCAAACTCTACAGAGCCGGCGTCTCCGGGCCTCTGTTTGACTGGCTGCGGATGCTCTATGCGCGGATGGTGGTGCGACACGGAGGAGAGTACTCGGCGGCATTCAAGTCTGCAATTGGCGTGCTTACGGGAGATTCAGCTTCGCCGGGTCTATGGAACATATTCTTCGCTGATCTGTTCTTCCCACGCGACGCGGATGATATCGTCCTCGATGGCATTGCAGGACCCCTGATTATCCCTTCGGAGGCCAGGTTCCGAAAATCTCGAATCCCGCAATTTTTGGCCGACAGGTTTCGTCGAAATTTTGCTGATTTTCGGCCGACACGGACCTAGCCGAAGCTGCCAAAAAGGGTAGTTTTTGGTTCCCACGGCCCAAAATGCCGATTTTTTGTCCCCGAACTCTGTTTTTGCAGCACTGGCGACCGATCTGAGGGACTGGGACGCTTTTTTGCACCAAAATAGCCCACTTAAGTGTGTCCTCGCCTCCAAAATTCTGACTGACCAGTCTGTATCACCATCTTTTTGGCCGAACTGGACCTAGGATTTGGGGTGCTGGTAGCCAAATTTTGGCCGACCAGAACCTAGGTTTCCGAGCCAAAATCTCAAAATTTTGGCTGACACCGACCCTGGCATCCAAACGGCTAATCAGGGGTCCTGGCATTGCTGTATGCCATGTGGAACAGGCAGACGATGTTGCTCTCTTCTCCACGAGTGTTGCCGGTATTCAGCGCCGCGTCAACTCTTTCTATTCCTGGTGCAGTTCCAACTTTATGGTCATCAGCGTACTCAAGACACAGTGGATGTTGTTCGGCCCTCTCCCCCGCATTATCCCCACCATCTACGTCGGCAGCGCGGCAATAGAACTCGTGTCCGAGTACAAATACGTTGGAATCTGGTTCACCTCCACCACCGCCAATATTTTTTCCAAGCATTATTGCTTCAAGGCGTCCAAAGCGCGCAGCGTCTCCTACGCCAGCTTTTCTGTGGAGTCGATGATTGGTGTTCTACCACCCCGGGAGGGACTGCAGCTTTACAAGGCTCGGGTGGACCCACATCTCACGTCAGGCTGTGAAGTGGTGTTGGACACAGACGTGTCCCTGGTTGCACATCTCGAGAAACCGCAGACGCACTTTCTTCGTCGGTTACTCGGCCTCAACCCGCGCTGCATGCTTGTTGTTCTTTTCACTGAGACTGGCATCCTTCCCATCCGATATCGCCGTGCTCTCCTTGCCGTGGCGAACGCGATCTATTTCGCTGGCCTTACAAAGGTGGGTGACCTGACTCGGGCCGCGTTCAGAGAATCCTTGAGGCTCGCTGAAGCGAACCGCTCGTCATGGGCATCCGACCTGCGCTGGGTCCTTGCCTCACTTCCCACACCCGTCAACTTCTCCATTCAAACTCTCCTAACTGCGGAGGGGGTGAAGAGTATTTCCGACTTGGTGGTGTCTGCTTGCGAGTCTGATCTCCAGAGAGAAATCTCTGCACTCGTGAAGACGCAGTTCCTCAAGAACCGTCTGGAAAAGGACGATAATGGGAACTTGGTTACAGTGATGCTTCGCTTTCGCCACTATCTCCGCCTCGTTAGTGCCCCGCATAGGCTGGCGTACACACGCCTGCTGGTTTCGGATCACAGGCTGGCGGTAGAGGAACTTCGACACGGTAATCGTTTGTGGCGGTACGTCGAACGAGAACTGAGGTTGTGTCGTTACTGCCATGGAGGGATTGAAGACAAATGTCATGCTCTCCTGGTATGCAGTGGCCACCCGCTCTTGCCGCAACTTCGGGCTGCTTTCTTGCGGGATGTTTTCGTATCTCGACCCGATCTGCGACTGTCTGTGGCGACAGTCGCCGCTTACGACTTCCTGTTGGCATTGATCGGAGGCCGGAACCTTACGTCGCGCGTTGCGAAGTTTGTGCACGACGTGTTTGCGGTCTTTGAGCAGAAGGAGGTCTGGGTTCCACGGACACACTACCACAGCTACTCAGCTCAATAGTTGCTAGACGTACTGTATTAATGCAGTCATTTTTCATGTCCTTAGCATCAATTGTCGTGAGACGGGAATGCTCTTTGAGACTTACTTTTGCAGAGCAACGGGTTTGTGGTGGGAAGGGGGACCTTCTCGCGACTCCTGACGTTGATTATGACGAGGTTTCCGTTGTTATGCTGCTCCTGAGTGGAGACACCCAGAAGAGCCAGAAAGTAGGTAACACTGAAGTAGTACTGTTCAAAGCGGCGGTGATGAAGGACATCCGTAGCATACATACGACGTCTTATGTGTGTAGTACGGCTACCTGTTGTTTCAATTTGGGACCGCACAGGCAATCCTCCTCCTCCTCTCGCAGAAGAAGGTCCGATCCATTTTGCGTACGAAGACGGCCGAAAAACGCCACCCTGATCACAATGCGCACGACATGTGTGGAAAACCTGGTGTACGGAAAGGACCAAAATCAAGAGATTTGGATCGGACCTACAACCGCATAAGCCGCTCTCCTAGAGCGGCTGAAATGAAGAGTATCTGTCTCAATCGTCCTCCGACTTCCTAGCAGTCGGCTTGCTCGCATTCGTCTCTGCAGCTTTCATGCCATTTCCTCGACCGGCAGATCCTGTGCGGGAGAACGGTATGCGCTTCAAGAATCAAAGCCATTCTTGTCCTTCATCAGCTGCGCCGAAAGTTTCACAATTATTCAGAGCCCCCCCCCCCCCAGCCGCTCCTGCTTCTCTCTGTGGCTCTCGTACGTCGTGGAGTCGCAGCATTCTGACAAGTTTTTTAGTATTCCAATTTCCCGCTTATCATACTATTCCTATCCCGGAGCAGTTATCCAAAATCCTACGAGCCGGGGTGGGGTATCGGTACTATAGCTAAAACTCTCAATTCCTTGTCACCTTGGCACTGATGGGCAATGACGCGTCCAAACCTTTTATATACTCTTCAAAGTTTGACGCTCGTGCACGCTGGGATAACCTTGGGAACAGTCAGAGATTGGACTATGCTGTGTATAATATATCACTATCAATCGACCTAGGATCTCAACTTCAATCCGTTCATCAGGATGTCCTGTCAGAACCGGTATCCTGATCCTGAGCTCGCTAAGGTTTGCCGGTCTGCCTCATGCCTCAAGGAATCCCGGGAATCCCGTCAACCTTGGAGTCAGGCCTCGGAGTCGGAGCCAAAAAAAACTTACAAAGTCGGACGCAAAACACACCGAGACTTGAATCCGAGACTAGGATTTTCGGCCGGTTTTAAATTAAATGCAAAATCCCGAAACCTGAAAATTCAGTTTGCACTGTTTTCAAAATTGCCGAGATTTTCTTTGCCAGGATACCTCGCGATCCCACCGCCGCGAGGACGTGTGTCAGTCCGGTACAGACACAGTCAAAACATCCTGCTATAAAGTAATGTCGGGCAACCAAAGGAGCAGTGTTCTTTGTGCACTCTACGCTCAATACCCTGGAGAAGAACTAGCGACATGGGGCACGCATCTCCCGAAAATGACCCTAGCACCGTTTATGTGCTCATTATTGGCATCAATAATGTAGGTCCCTTTTTCCTGTATTATGCAAAGCCTACACATCCAGTAGTATTTAAAGACAGATGAGTTGCGCACCCTCAGGGGAGCCGTCAACGACGCGAGAGCAGTCGAGAAGTATGTCTTAAACCTCGACGTCCCGCCCTCCAACATCGTTCTACTCGAAAATGAGAACGCGACCCGCTCGGCCATCCTGTCCACCTTCAAAACCCATTTTTTGGAGAACACGAACATACCCGACCACGGAGAGGCAACGATGATATTTTTCTTCGCGGGTCACGGAAGCCGCTTCGAGGCTCCCATCGACCTTATTGCGCCAGATCACAGGGTCGAGGCCATATGTCCGGTGGACGAGAGGATGGTGAATGATGCCGGGGAGTACGTCCATGCGATCCCCGACTACGTTTTGGTACGACTCCTCTCGGAACTGGCTGACAAGAAGGGCAACAATATCGTGCGTTCTTGCTTCCCCGCCCACCCATTTGTTCATTAATGCTTTCGTTCCGCTTGATAGACGGTGATTCTTGACTGCTGCCATTCAGGTGCGTATTTTGTTGTGCGTCGTTCGTCCCTCTTTCCTGAATTTTACTGAAGGCGGCATGGAACGGGATGTCGAGGGAACTCGGGATGCACGTACTGCCCAGTCGGACTCGTGTTCCATCCCCCCGGACATCGACAGTCATTTTTGGAAAGGCAAGAGTGATACCGTGCAATCTCACCGTATGTGGTCCCAGTCCTCATCCTCGTACGTTCTACTGGCGGCTTGTCGTGCGGGTGAGACGGCGCGGGAGGTCTTGTACCCCGACGGAACATATCACGGTCGCTTTACCACACACCTCGTCTCCCTCCTCCAACAGATCCCTCTCAAGTCCGCCACATACGCACAGTTGCTGAATCTGATACCGAAAAATTGGCCGGGACAGACACCTTATTGCGGAGGTGCCAGGAGCAATCGTCTGATCTTCAATGGGAATTACCCAGATGCCGGTCAACGCTCCGTCCTGCTGACACCACAGAAATCGCCCAGATTCAAAAGCGCCAGCAGCTCGCAGTCATTTCCGGTGGAGATGGGAACTGTGGAGGGGGTTGTCCTTGGGACAGAGTTCTCTGCCTACGATCGGAACAACAAGTATTTGTGCACCTTCATTGCGCAATCCGTGCGGGTTGGTGAGACGATCCTCATCTGGAAGCAGGAGAAGGACCAGCCACCTGTCGAAATCCCCTCCTGGTCGCGCGCGGTGGTGTCCGATTGGAAGAGCCCTCCCCTGCTCGTGCATACTCCCGCCGATTTCCCGGACACGAGCGTTCTATTCCCGACGGCGGACACCGTGCGCCCGCCCAACATGGTGCCGGCGCCGTCCATCGAGGAGGCACACATCGTCCTGCGGAGTGACGACGACGAGATCGTCATCCAGCCTCGGACGAGCATCGTGCTTGCGGGCCTGCCAAAGCCGGGCTTTGCCCTCGGTGACCCCGCCCACCTCCCCCACGCCATCGACGGCGTCGCGCACTTCAGGTACTTCCTCGGCTGCGCCAACGAGGCTGATCAGCTCGATGGCGTCGAGCTCGAGATGCACCGTCTGCGGGGCGAGTATCCCTGTTGCACGCCGGACCTGCAGGTTGGGAATATGATCAAGGACGGCGCGGTGGGGCTCACGTCGGAAGTTGGCGCCCAGTACGGTTTCACGATCCGCAATACGTCCAACGAGAACCTCTTCCCGTATTTGTTTTATTTCGATCCAGGGACATATACGATCCAGGTGAGGACCATCGGGCGCATTTAGCAACGCATATTGATTCCTGTTTGCTAGAACTGGTATTCGCCAGCGGGCACGGGCGTCGAGCCGCCGCTCCAAAGTGGGGGGATGGTGACAATAGGCATGGGTAGTGAGCGCGCATTCGATTTTACACTCTCGCCCCGTGAGCTGTCAAGCTGCGGGTTCCTCAAGCTTTTCGTGACGAGCGACTATATCGACCTCGGATGGATTCAGCAGGAGTTATCGCCGTTTGACCCACGGTTTGTGGGCACCGGGCGTTTCAGGATGTCACATGAGCCATTAGACCTCAGGACGAGGTGGGATGCGATCTGGGATGCACGGACGGTCGCCCTGAAAATTGCTTCTGGGTAAAACCCACAGAATTATGTTTTCTTTGTCGCCACTGGACCTCAGGACGACGAGGTCGGATGCGATGTGGGATGCTCTGACGGTGACCCTGACAATTACTTCTCAGTGAGGGGGTTGGCATCTATATAGTTGTGTTCCCTACCATGGATCTCGCAGAGTCACAGAGTCTGCGCTATTTCGAGTGAGTTGTTGTTGTACTATGATTCGGGACACATAATGTACTGGTATATTCTGCGACCATGGACTGAACTCCGGCCTATGAGAGAGAGCTGGGATCGTAAAACAATATTTCAATGCCGGGAATACTTACGAGTGCACAATTGCAAAGGTCCCGGACAATGTAGGTTAGATGTGCTTGCGTCCAGATCGTATGGCGTTTTTATTTCGTTTATCATGTTTCCTGTGGTTTCAGTCCGTAAAACATGTAAACAGTATAGGATGAGAAACGCCACGTACCGATACCATCCGGCACTGGCCGCTGACGAGTGAGCACTGAGCACTGAGCACGCAAGAGTCAAGACCTCAAGGAAATAGGTTCGTTTCAGCCCAAGTTTCAGTCTCTGCTGTATACTATACGCCTGCGTGAAATCTGGAGAGGGCCAGGAAAGGCCCGAAGGGCCGAAAGTTGGCCGAAAGGGCGGCAAACATAGGTGGCGGTGTTTTCAATTTGGTTCGGGACCTTGGAACCAAATATGGGCCTAGGTTCTCCCTGGTCCTCTCATTCACGCTTCAAGCCTTCAAAGCTTCAAAGCATGCGGCAAAATGTGCCAAACTCGAAACCTCAGCTTTTCAAATAAACTAAACCCTCCTATATCCCTCCGCAGAAGAGTGCTGTCCTAGTACTTAAGTAGCACCACCACAACGCGACACGTCCAATTTGAAGACTCAAAGTCTCGGAAAAGCTTTCAACTTTAAACACTAACAAGCAAACACCGTCACTGAAATGAATGGCATAGTACTAATCTATCTGCAAGCATATTCTGTGCCACCTGGACACAGAAATACACGCACCAAAATCTTGGTTCTTCCACACACTAAATATTTTTTCTCCAGATTTACTCGGCTCAAGCTTCGATGAAACACTCGGCGCGCTTCCACCCCTCCTACCTCTTTGTTTCCTTTCGAAACCATAGGTGATATATTTCTGCCCATGGGCGGCGAAACCACCCAAGCAGGTCAGCCGGTCGAGTCGGCCCCGGAGACTTCACCGATGCGATCCCGATCTCAGTCCCCAAGGAAGGTCGCCATCGACAGGGAAATGCTTCACGCTCGTCTGCGAGGTATCTAGAGTGCCGAGTTCCAGGTAAGTATGTCTTTGTCCCCTCGTC
This sequence comes from Mycena leptocephala, assembly GCA_029378395.1. Lineage (NCBI taxonomy): Eukaryota > Fungi > Basidiomycota > Agaricomycetes > Agaricales > Mycenaceae > Mycena > Mycena leptocephala. The sequence goes on from JARJLF010001803.1 coordinate 26,506, forward strand.
TCTGAGTCTCAACGCAATGCCCTGCGCACAATGGTAGAGGCAGATTCTGGGAACGCGGTCGACGGACAGCTCCTCTAGTATTGAACTAGTACGTATAAAAATAACCGTAACTTGAATTTCCCCCGAGTCGGTGGTCCATCACAACACCGAATGCCAGCGCCTGGAGTCTTTGAGCGAGAACATTAATAATAATGGCCGCTCTTCGCTCGGAAATTCGTGTTCTGGTGCGAGAAATTAGCGGCGATTTCTGAAATGGATCAGAAATTAATACATTTCTCAATGCCGGCGGCAGTAAAGGTAGGATAGACGTGTCGCGCATTTCCTGACTAGTACTTGCTTCTTTACGGAGGTGTCTCCTCTTCAATCCCTGGAACAATACCTGATGCTCAGCCTGGCATACGTTACTTTTTTTTTTTTCGAGTCCAACGTTGATGTTGACTCGTCGTACTGGATTTTGACATGAATTCGAGGTCCCCTGTGACCTGTGTGCGCAAGTATCGTATCATAGTTAACGCCCTGGTAATATTGCTCTTTGATTTACCTTCGTCCCGCGACTACTAGTAGGTTGACGAAAGTGGATAATGCAGCGCAAAACGGGGTCAGATCTCCCAATGACGTTTTACATAGCTGCCTGGAGCACGGACCGAACCAGTAGCGCGAGATTCGATGTGGATTAACGGGGGGAAGGAAAGAAGAATGAATGAAGAATGAGTGATTATGACGACAGGCTCGTTCTCGAAGCCGTTATGTTATGTTCAAAGAATTTGGCGCACTCGCCGTCGACAAACGCTGGCAAATTACAGTGGCAGGAAAATATCACGCGTGCGTCCAGTCTTTGAGGAAGAAACTCGCGCTTTAGGTATGCCGTATTCCCGGACGGAAGAATGGGAGGAGAAGCATTCTCTCAACATTAACTCTTCATCCATCGTGATCATCAGATTAATAATCCAACGAGGAGGATTCCCGTCGAATGGAATGGGATGAGGTACAAACTCGCGGATGTAGAATGTTCCAGCAACTTTGCGGAGGCCGAGTTGGTAGAAAAGCACACGATAAGAGGTGGTATGTAATCTCGGCAAGTTTATCTTCAGAGGCGCCATTGAATAAGCCCAACGCGCCAGTAGACAAAGATTTTCGATTTTCGATGTTGGATTCGGCCTCGCTACACGCTATAGCTAGCAAGTATTGAGATGACCTGCTGGAACCTGGAGTGGGTGGGGAGATATATAAGATAGGAGACACAGTGTTGTCGTATTAGGCCATTGGGATACCGTGACGGTTCTGAGGGAAATACCTCTGAACAAATCAAACCCAGATTAGTGTTGTACTTATGCATGTCTGCTTCGAGTCGTTGATATGAGATCCAGCCGGAGTTCTTGGTGTACTGGTGGAGTTCATGCAGCCAGCTACAATTAAGCAAATTCGAAGTAAATTCCCGGTCGGCATTCCGTCGCCATTCGATTGTGGAGATTGGGTTAGATTGAGAATCGAGCCATTGCGGCAAGGGCGCGCCGCAGCCGGATAAAACTAGTTATGGGTTCGTGAGATTCCGGGGTGTGATAGCACGCGACTTAAACGGTGCTTGTAACGCAGAGGGATACGAGGATCCACGGGTGAGTCGACGTTGAACGAGAGTGGCGTTGTTTCAATTAATGTTTGGTCCGTTCGTCGTCAGACCTTTAGACTCACCAAAAACGGCCGTGCTTCTCGTTTACGAGTTGCAAATTGAGATTGGACTTGAGGCCCACCTTCAAAAGAAAAATTGGGGCATAACCAGACAGTCCCACCCCCCGAATGGCCATGGCGGACGTTTGCAAAAGATGTCAGTAAAATCTGGGAATATTCAAGCATGTAAAAGTAGATTCTCCCGTACCTCGTAAAAAGCCAATGATCTCGAGGCGCCGACGGGAGAAAGATTGAGAGAAAACAACAGAGCTGCACAGCCACACTGGTAGTTAGCAAATTATTTTCGTCGCGACAGGTCGCGACTCTGTGCTCATGTCACTCTCCGGCCGAGTCACCTCCAGCGCCGTTCAAAGACGAGGTTCTTGGTGCGCTCATCTCCGGCCTCGTCACCCGCGCAGCCCTCGCAGGCATGACCAGCCTCGTCTCATCGCCGAGCTCGGGTTCGCCATGCTCAAGGTGAACGACGTCCTCGGGACGTGCTACGACGATCCGGAGGAGCATCCCGACGACAGTAACGCGATCCTCAAGCTCCTGATGACCATCTCGTCCACCGCCCCGCGACCAGACGCTCCCGCTCCTGCTGACATTGCTCCCAACGAGCGCCCCTCCGCGCGCGCGCTATCAACACGTCCTCAACACGTTCTGCGGCCCGCCTCCTCTATTCAAGACAGTCGTGGAGGCGCTGACACCGCGCCTCACCGCCATCGCGTTCCCCTCGCCCTTCTCCTCCTCCGGCGGTGGCGAAGTGGACCTCGAGCTGACCGCAGCGTACCTGCACGCGCTCCTCGCAGCAATAAAACGCGCGCTGTCAGGCAAGGTCGGCGAGGGGCACGCGGACGTTACGGGCTATGCAGATAGCTTGGTGTCAGTGCTGTACGGGCTCTGTGTACATGCGGCGCTACATGACAGAGGCGGGCCGACGACCGGCGCGCGTGGTGGGCGATATTATCGAGCTGGTGGTGCAGAGTCTCGCGCCGGCGTAAGTACTTCTCGTTCGTCGTCGATGGAGGCGTTTCTTACTGATTTTGTAGGAGGCAGCGGGCTTTGTTCCCGGCGTTCTTGGAGGGGAAGATTGCTTGTCTTGCTGTGTTCTGGCGAGCACGTTACATACGTCGGTGGATAGATTCCTTCCGTTCACGGTCAGCCTTCCGCTCGTCGTTTGGGTACATACACATACTAACTAGTGTACTCCAGGCCGAAGCGACGGCCTCGGAGCGCAATCTCCTCGTGTTATTCAACATCCATCGGCGAGTTGCGCCTTCATTCGACCACCCTAACACTCATCAGCGTCCCTCTATCTAGGTGACGCTCGACGTAACGCAGACATCAACGCCCGCGTCTGTGCGGAGGCGATCCTCCTCGGGGCCTAGCGCAGGACAACGAGCGCCGTATTCCACATCGTGCCAGTGTCTCCGTTGTTAACGTTAATAAACATGTCGATGGTGTGCGTCCTCTTCAGAGTTCTTTCTGCCCATCTAATTCTAATTCTTATTCTTGGTCGGCTTAGAGCTCGCTCCTTTCCTGGAGCTGGAGCACGAAAAGACGGTGTACTGGTCTGACCAAACTGCTCTGCCTGGGCGTAGGCGGTAGGCGACTAGGGATTAGGGTGTGGACTTGGACTTGGGCACGCTGTTGCTGAAGCCCGTCTGTCTACCTCCCTTCCTCACCGACCGACGCCCGTTCATGTCTGCAGCTTTGCAAAGCCCTCCCAGTCCGCACCCACCCATCGGCATCGGCGCTCGAGTTCATCCACCGCCTGTTTGACCTCTTCGTCGACTCGACGATCGGAACGGACGCAGCGAAGGCGTTTGGCGTTTGGCGATATCGCTGCGTCTGTGTCTCACGTGTCCTGGACATAGATCCCGCCCTCCAGCGTGCGCGCGTGCGCACCTCATCGCTCTCACCTCACGTCGCTCATCAAGGCGATACCTAACGCGGCGTACGCGCACGAGATGACACAGGCACGCTTCGCTGTCCTGCGCTGCTTTTACCACTCACGACATTCGATTGCAGCTCATGCCGCTGCTCCTCCTCCGCGCGCTGCAGCAGCTCCTCGACTTGCAGATCCGCGCCAATACCATCTCGCGGCCTCGACGACGGGCGTCACGGTCCTGGCGGAGCACGCGCCCGCGCTCGTGAGGACGCTGCTCGGCTACACCAAGGCGACAAGCGCGCTTACCTCTACGGTATGAGTCACCCTTTCATGATGTCGCTTGTGTCGACTAACAATGCGTCTTTGACGTAGAGGATTTGCATCGCGTCCCTGCGCTGTCTAGGCGCGCTTCCGGGCGTGGTGACGTATGCCGTGCTGCATCCGTGCAAGGCGGAGGTGCTGCATCCGTGCACGGGGACGCGTTGAACGACCCGAAGCGCGGTGTAAGGAGGGAGGCGGTCGATGCACGGTTAGTTTGCTGCTCTACTTTACTGCTGCCGACGCTAATGATTTATTTGCTTTGTTTTCCACAGGTGCACTCACGAACCCTTCTCGTTCCCAATCCACACTAAGAACTTGCTTTATCGGGTTCAAGTACAATGGATGACCGATGGCTCGGTGCCGTCCTTCCTCCTCCACTCGTTGGGGATCACCTAGATTCTTATGCATGTAGAATGATCAATAAAATCTAATGTATCTATCCCCCTTCGCTTCATTCCATTGGCACTTCGCCCCCAGTTCCAAATTGTCACCCTTCGGAAGTCCGCGAGAACTTGTAAGCATTGTCATATTGCGTCGCCGGAAGAAATAAAAAATGAGTATCAGGCAGGCAATGAACAGCACCGCCCCAAGTACTCCGCTAGGAATCGCGCGGACGTTTACATGTCCTGCTGAAGGATCTGTCAGGAACCTTGAATTTGGTGGGCATCAGTCCCGTCGCTCTTGGAGTATAAACGGTATCCACACACCCAATTGTCACCTCGAATAATTTAATCTGCGTATCTGGACCTGGCGAGAGCAACAAAGTGTGGCCTCCATTGGACATGGACGTGTTGGAGTCCGTGGCCGGACTCGGGGTACAAATCAGGACTCGTGTTGTTGATACTTCCGACAGGAGTACCGTCGATGCTGATTGTGCATTCGCCATCACCAAGGATACAAAAGATACCCAGACTGAGGTTCCTGTGCCCACCCAAAAAAATCTGAATGAACCCGATACCGACGTCAATGGACTGGAGACCATACCAGTAAATGGAATAGTGATTTTGTCTCGTGTCAGCGTGCTTGTGGACCTACTGTAGAGCTGAAGTCTTTCGGCGTTGTTGATGTCTCAACTTATACCTCCAGCTGCTGCGGACTAGAAATACAGGACCGCCCTACGATTGTAGGACTGTGGACTGGGAATAACTTACGTGTACTTTCACGAGTGTCGGCCATGTACTAGCGGAGGGGACAAAATTCGGAGACCACTGGGAGGAACAACCCCAATCGGGGTTCGATGTCAAGAATCAATCGCGTCTAATTTTGGGACAACAAGTCTTCTAGGCAGGTCGAGCGAACCGATCAATATAAATTCGGAGACCACTGGGAGGAACAACCCCAATCGGGGTTCGATGTCAAGAATCAATTGCAACCCTGCATGAAATCGCGTCTAATTTTGGGACACTAAGTCTTTCTTCTAGGCAAGTCGAGCGAACCGATCAATATGTCTTGCTCTTACTCGTAACATTCTACAAAATGTGAAGAACACATCTCTTGGGGCTGTAAACACTCTATAAGAAGAGTATTGACGGTTGGGGTGGCTGTTCATCTATCTACATTTACTGGACAAAATCCTAACTCGCCTGCACTATCCACTCAGATAGTTTCTGGAAACAATCGATCGGATAGAAGTTGGCGTAGAAGGAGTGAAATGGGCCACGCATCTACCGAAGATGACATTCGGGCCATTTTTGCGCTCATTATTGGCATCAATAATGTAGGTCCCTTTTTCGTGCATTATGCAAAGCCTACACGTTCAGTAGTATTTCAAGACGGATGAACTGCGTACCCTCCGGGGATCCGTCAACGACGCGCGAGCATTCGAGACGTATCTCTTGAACCTCGACGTCCCGCTCTCCAATATCGTTCTACTCGAGAATAAGGACGCGACTCGCGCGGCTATCCTGTCCGCCTTCAAAACCCATTTTTTGCATAACAAAAACATACCCGACCGTGGAGGAGCGAGCATGATCTTGTACTTCGCGGGCCACGGAAGCCGCTTTGAGGCTCCCAACGACCTTATTGCGCCGGATCGCAAGGTCGAGGCCATATGTCCGGTGGACGAGAGGACGGAGAACGATGCTGGAGAGTACGTCCACGCGATCCCCGACTACGTTTTGGTACGCCTCCTCTCAGAACTCGCTGACAAGAAGGGTACCAATATCGTGCGTGCTTACTCCCGCGCACCCGTTTGTTCGCTAATGTGTTCGTTCCGCGTGGTAGACGGTGATTCTTGACTGCTGCCACGCAGGTCCGTATTTTGTTGGGCGTCGTTCTTCCCTCTTTCCTGATGGACTATAGGCGGCATGGAACGGGATGTCGAGGGGACTCGGGATGCTCGTACTGCCCGGTCGGACTCCTGTGCCATCCCCCTGGATCTCGACAGTCATCTTTGGAAAGACAAGGATGATACCATGCAGTCTTACCGGATGTGGTCCCAGTCCTCATCGTCTCATGTCCTGCTGGCGGCGTGTCGTGCGGGTGAGACGGCGCGGGAGGTTCAGTACCCAGACGGAACGTATCACGGTCGCTTCACCACACACCTCGTCTCCCTCCTCCAACAGACCCCCCTCGAGTCCGCTACATGCGCAGAGCTGCTGAATTTGATACCGAAAAAATGGCCGGGACAGACACCTTACTGCGGAGGCGCCAGAAGCAATCGCCTAATCTTCAGTGGCAACTACCCGGCGACCGGTCGACGCTCCGTCCTGCTAAGGCCGCAGAAATCGTCCAGGTTCAAGGGCACCAACAGCTCGCAGTTGTTTCGGGTCGCGATGGGGAAGGTGGAAGGCGTTGTCCCTGCAGGGACAGAGTTCTCCGCGTACGATCAGAACAACAACTTTCTGTGCGCTTTCATTGCGCAATCTGTGGAGGTAGGCGAGACGACCCTCATTCGGAAGGAGAGTCAGCCACCTATCGACATTCCCCCCTGGTCGCGCGCGGTGGTGTCCGACTGGAAGAGCCCTCCCCTGCTCGTGCATGCCCCCGCCGGTTTCCCGCACATGAGCGTGTTATTCCCAACAACGGGCACCGTGCGCCCGCCCAACTTCATGCCGGCGCCGTCCCTCGAGGAGGCACACATCGTCGTACGGTGTGACGGCGACGGGATCGTCATCGAGCCTCGCACGAGCACGGTGCTCGCGGGCCTGCCAGAACCGAGCTTCACGCTCGGTGACCCAGCCCACCTCCCTCACGCCATTGACGGCGTTGCGCACTTTAGCTACTTCCTCGGCTGCGCCAACGAGGCGGATCGGCTCGAGGGCGTCGAGCTCGAGATGCACCGCCTCCGTGGCGAGTATCCCTGTTGCACGCCGGACCTGCAGGTTGGGAACATGATCAAGGACGGCGCGGTGGTGCTCACGTCGGAGGTTGGCGCCCAGTACGGATTCACGATCCGCAACAGCTCCGACGAGGACCTCTTCCCGTATTTGTTCTATTTCGATCCAGAAACGTGCACGATCCAGGTGAGGACCATCGTGCGCATTTAGCAACGCGTATTGACTCCTGTTTGCTAGAACTGGTATTCGCCTGCAGCCGCGGGCGTCGAGCCGCCGCTCCCAAGCGGGGAGATGGTGACAATAGGGATGGGTAGCGAGTGCGCATTCGAGTTCACGCTCTCGCCTGGGGAGCTGTCGAGCTGCGGGTTCCTCAAGCTTTTCGTGACGAGCGAGTACATCGACCTTGGATGGATCCAACAAAAGCTGTCGCCGTTTGACCCGCGGTTTGTGGGCACCGGGCGACTCAGGATAGCGCATGAGCCACTGGACCTGAGAATGACGAGGTCGGATGCGATGTGGGATGCTCTGATGGTGACTCTGGTAATCGCTGCTCAGCGATGAGGTACATATATATAATATTCCCTACCGTAGATATCGCAAAGCGATAGAGCTTTCAAGTGAATTGTTGTTGTATCATTCGGGCCACAATGTACTGGGTTATTCTGTTGCTCGCGACCGCGGGTCCTGGCACGGGAGATACTTATGATTGCACAAATGCAAAGGTGTCTGGACAATGTAGGTTAGACGTGCTTGAGCTCAGATCGTATGGTGTTACCGTTGCGTTTATCATGTTTTCTGTGGTGCCAGTGCTTTGTTCGCACCCTTGAAGCCTTTCCGGCGTAATCATCTGTGAGACGCCTCAGCTGCAAACCCTGTATCGGATTAAAACCTGTGAACAGTATAGGGCGAAAAACGCAGCGGTGGCTGTGGCGGCCGCCAGCTGGCGAGTTCCGCGTTGAGGAGCATCACTGCCCCGCCGTGTATGACGAGCCGAATTTGGCGTCCGGACCCGAAACGCGCGGGAAGGAGGTCGGAGAAAAAGTCGAGGATTTGGAGGAGGGTCACACAGGTGTTGCGCTGGGGCCAATAACCCGGAATGTTGGGAGCAAACTTTAAGTTGCGGAACAGATCTCAAACGCGGCAGATTTCCAAAGAAATAAGCAGACGGCCTAGGGACCGGTGATTGATGGGGATGTCGCCGCGGCGGTAAACCCGCCAGCGCATTGAACGCTGAGTGGCCATGGGTTGGCGAGGGGAACGGTGGGTCCAAAGAATTGGAGTAATGGCGGTAGCGCCGCTAGGGCGCTAAAAGAGTGATTGGATCAGCTGAGTAAAAGGGTATGGCAAGCTGTGTACCCCATACACCCAGCAACGAAAGCATTTGCAGTCCCGACTATATTATTGTCGAAGAAGCGGGAAGTCCATGCTTAGAGTGCACAATGCAAAGGTGTACAATGTAGGATATCGCTGCGTCTGATAATATTCTGATCAAGCGGAATGGGGCGATTGTGAAGGTACGCCCGCTTCTACCTGTGGTATGCGATTGTCGTGTGGATTAATTCCGCCGTCACGCAGTTCCTGCGCCGACATCAACGCCCGCGTCTGTGCGGAGGCGATTCTCCTCGGGTCGGGACGTCGCGCACGCAGACAACGAGCGCCAGTATTCCGCATCGTGCCAGTGGGCTCGATCGTTAATAACACGTCGATGGTGCGCATACACTCCAGACTTCTAATTCTAATTCTTATTCTTATTCGTCGTCTTAGAGCTGGACGGTGTGCTGGTTTGACCAAACTGCTGTGCTCAGGCGTCGGCGGCAGGCGATTAGGGATTAGGGTGTGGACTTGAGCTTCAGCAGCAGCTGAAGCTCGCCTGTCTACCTCCCTCCTCCTTTCCTAGCTGACGAGACCCGTTCATGTCTGCAGCTCTGCAAAGCCCTCCTAGTCCGCAACCACCCCTCGGCGCTCGAATGCATACACTGCCTGTTCGACGTCTTCGCCGACTCGACGATCGGGACGGAGGCGGACGCAGTGAAGGTGTTTGGGGATATCGCTGCGTCTGATAGCGTTCTGACCAAGCGACATGGCGTTGCTGTGAAGGTACGCTTACATTCTACTTCTGTGGTATTCGATTAACTATGTGAATTAATTCCACCGAGATGAGCGGCGCCAAGGACGATAACGATAGCGGTGCGTCCTTCCCTCCCTCCCTCCCTCCCTCAGACGATCCTCATGTGTCCTGTACATAGATCCCGCCCTCTGGGCCAGCGCGCACCACATCGCTCATCAAGGCGATCCTTAACGCGGCGTACGCGCACGAGATGGAGCAGGTGCGCGTCGCTGCGCTGCTTTTACCTCCCACTCGCGAACGACGTTCGATTGCGGCTTGCAGCTCCTCCTCCGCGCGCTGCGCTGCAGCTCCTCGACTTGCAGATCCGCGCCAACGCGATCGAGGGGCTGGCGACGGGCGTCCTGGCGGAGCACGCGCCCGCGCTCGTGAGGACGCTGCGCATGCTCGGCTACACCAAGGCCACCAGCGCGCTTACCTCCACGGTACACCTCGCGTTTTCACGTGGCTTGTGTCAATTGCGTGCTTGACGTAGACGCGCAACGGCTCATCAACAACGGCTCATCATTTAAATTCTGACTCGACCTCGAGCGCAACGGCTCATCAATACGGCGCATCATTATGCATTATGACTCGACCTCGTATGTATAATAGTCACTTCCCTGGACAAGGAGATCATTCGCCAGTCTTCCTGCCTCAACAATGAGCAGCCCAAGGGAAGACATGTACGATATTCCATACATCCCAGGCGACCCAAGCGCTTTATTGCGCTTCGATCTGCACGTGCCCATCGACTGCCCAAGCGACAGCCTCATGATCGTCTTCGTCCATGGCGGCGCATGGGGCGCGTAAGCTGTCCTGCTAAATCCTTACCGCTCTTCTCTCATCCAACGGACCACTCAGCGAAGACAAGGCCGATTTTCGTTCTCTGGCTTCTGACCTCGCCGCAGCCGCCCGCTGCCCCGTCCTCGTGCCCAACTACCGCCTCACCAACAAGCACAACCAGCTCCGCCACCCCGTCCATGCAGGGGACATCCTCGCGTTTCTCACCTTCATCACCACCTGGGAGGGCATCCCCGACGCCTTTGACCCGGCCGGCCGCCGCATGTGCCTCGCGGGCCACAGCGCCGGCGCCCACATCCTGACGTCGATATTCCTCGATTCGTCGGCGGCCACTCCGAGCCTCACGCCGACCCCGGCCGTCCTCCAGGCCGTGCGGGGCATAGCCGTGTCAGAGGGGATCTACGACATCGACCTTTTCATCGCGCGCTTCCCAGAGACCCGCGCGTGGTTCATCGCCCCCGCCTTTGGCGACTTGTCGAGCTACGCGGACTTTTCGACCACGCGCTATGCGCTGCGGAAGGACTCCGACTTGCGGTGGCTGGTGATCCACTCGCCGGGCGACACCCTCGTCGATATGCCGCAGAGCGATGCCATGTATGCGAATCTGCGCGCGCTGTACGGCGCTGCGGCGGATGAGCATGTCGCCCGCAACGTAGATCAGCTTGACGTCGACCATGACGACGTTCTGCGGTCCCCGGTGTATGTAGACATCGTACGCGCTTTTGTTGAAGGTTTGGAGTAGGCACGATCCTAGGAATACATTTATTTATTCGCAGACTTGTGCTATGCAAAGTAAAGGCGTTATTAAACGCCGGCTCCGACCTCACGGAGAAAGGCTGCTGAGCAGGCCCAAAGTTCGCAGAAAGAATAGGATGAACATAAATCTCTATTAGCGATTAAACCACCTTTTGACATTTACACTGGTACGGTTAAGTAATTTAATCCGTCGTGGGAAATGGACCTGCCATTACGGCTTGCTCTTAACGCGCATGACCCTCGCGAGATCCTCTCTCTTTTCCAGGAGCACACCACTAACAGGCGGTATCATCGAGCATGGTCGCGCTCCGCAGGACATGTTACCGATAGAGATGTGGGAGAGTGTTTTCTGCTGGGTGTCACCCGACGCCGACCTCCTCACAGTCGCCGTAGTCTGCAGGGTCTTTCTCGAACTCTGCGTCCGGATATACCTTCATCGACAGAACTGTACAAAAGAAACTCTCTCAGAAATCCAACTTCGTCTTCCCTCGCACGTCCTACGAGCCCTCGCCCTCTATCTGCCTTTCCGCACACTACCAGCCCAGCAATTGGTGTGCGAACTTGAATCCCCTGAAATCCATCGACAACTCCGTTGCATACAAAAACTGACCACAAAAGCCGGAGGCCTGCGCAAAATCTCTCTATTGTTTGGCGACGGTTTGGTCCCTTCCCCCCTCTGCGGCAGCCTGCTGGACACATTCTGTTCCACCTTATCTGGAGTGGCCAGGCGCATTTCCGGACCTGTTTTTGTTGTCCTCCAGAGTCAAATATTCAGCTGTCGCGGGAGGGATATTGCCCATTGGAGATTAGATCATTTTCAGTACAACTTTCCCTCGGCAGTACGCAGGTTGGTTTCAGCACCTGTACGCCGGAGGTTCAATGACAAACGCCCACATGACTGCACCACAACTCGGTATCACAATGGCCGTATAGGTACTGTGAAGACCCTGAATAAGCTGCACTCTACTACCTTACAGTTGATTCCCGTGAACAATTCTGTTTCCCTACCGTCCTTCAGCATCCTCACATTCGATATGGATAAAATCACCTATCTCTGCCTCGGGTTACCCAGGGAGGGCGGCCAGGCCGCCCTTGTGCCGTACCTGAGTGCACTCGTTGCCCACATCACACTCCCATCGCTCTATTCATTCAATCTCTACACGGACACGGTCGACCCTGCCGCCCTGCACAGCTTTCTTGTGCGCCACACTACTATCCAACGGGTGGAGTACCGGAACTACAGATCCAAAGGTGGTGGCTTGCCGCGTCCCTTCATCGAGCCCAGTCTCGCGCATCCAAGCCTCACGTCCATCCAGACTTGGGTTCAGGGGAAGAACTCCGCTGGGCGCCTCATACCGACTTTAATCACATCGCCAAACCTGCGTCGTTTTGGGTACTCATCCCCTGGTTCCATCACAACCCAGAACGCAGCAGGGCTTCTGTACGACCTGCGGTGCATCGCGGCACGTGGAGGCAATGCTGATGTGAGCCTGGACTTTCAGTCGGAGGCGTACATACACAGTCCGCCGGTGCCGGAGCACAAGTTCTGGGCATCTAGTGCCGAGGCGCGCGAAGTCGCTGGAACGCTTTACTGTGTACAATCCGTCAGAGTGACGACTTTCTCTGCTACAACCGCACGTTGGATGCTCCCATGGCTGGCATTGCTTCCTGCCCATGTCCAAGTCTTTTTTTCATTGTCTCTAAACTTTAAGGACGGGAAGAAGGTTTCGCAAGATGAGGCGAACAATGAAGGGGAGAAATTTAGGCGCGAGGCAAGAGCTGTGCTGCCGCATGCCAGTGTCGCATCAAGGGTGTGGTGACAATGTATTACATTGGGATTACTGTCACTCCGAGGTCCATCGTTCGCGACATTCTGCAGCTTTTAAAAATATGAAGAGAGAGCTCTTGGGACTGTAGGATTACGGGGGAGTCACAGTTACGGCTACAGAGTATAAGAAATGGGAGAGCCAAATACATCGTAACTGAGTGAAATCCAAAATGTCAAGAGCCAGGAGGGGACGCATAGTCCACACTCCATGCATCTCGCGGGTGACCCGGCCAGGAAGTCAAAAGCCGAAAGATTGAAATTTGATGGTCGAGCGTCACTTAAGTAGATGGACGCTGAGAAGTGCTAGGGTCGAAATGAAGGGCCAACTCGCCGATGGATGTAACGGGATGGCCCCCGTCTCAAATAATACGAGGAGATTGCGCTTAAAGGCCGCCGCTTCGGCCTGGAAAGCACAATAGGCGTCAGTATGAGTATTGATCCAAAACGACGAGCGGAAAGGGCTGACCGTGAAAGGAAGGAATCTATCCTCCGACGTATGTAACGTGCTCGCCAGAACACAGCAAGGCAATCTTCCCCTCCAGGAACAAAACCACCGCAAACACCTGCTGCCTCCTATGAAACAACTCATTAAGAAACGCCTCCATCAACGACGAGTGAGAAATGGACTTACGTCGGCGCGAGACATGTACACAGAGCCCGCACAACACCGGCACAAGGCTATCTGCGTATCCCGCGACGTCTGCGTGCCCCTCGTCGACCTTGCCCGCCAGCGCGCGTTTTATCGCGCGAGGAGCGCGGGATGAAAGCGAGTAGAACCGCGGGCACTTTCACGAGCGCGACTCGGACGGGCACGCACGCCGGCGTCCTGGCGGAGCGCGCGTCCGCTCGTGAGGAGTCGACTATCAATTAAATGCGTGTTTGAAGTGAAGATCCGCATCGCGTCCCTGCGCTGCTGGGCGTAACGAGGGAGACCGCGCTGCACCCGTACTGGCAAGGCGGAGGTGTTGCCCGAGCCCCGGGACGCGTCGGACGACCCGAAGCGCGGTGTAAGGAGGGAGGGGGGTCGAGACACGGTTCGTTTGCGCGTTTGCTTCACCTCCCTCGCATCTTCGTCTTCTTCCTTATGTGCTGAATCACAGATGGACCAGGGGTACGTCCGAGACAAAGCAGGAAGCCGACGAGCATCCACGGCGTATCATCGCAAATCGATGGTGTATTTGTAAATCAACAACATATAGAGGTAACCCCGGGCTGGGCTCGGCTGCGTCCATCGAATCGGCGACGACATCGATGATGATACCGTGGTAGCGTTCACCTACTCAGCGGCCGTCTCGAGCGCACGCGGACACGGCATGAAGCGGGGAATGAATGCACGAGTGCCAGTCGCGCCCTTTTCACCTCCAGCGCCGAATGGAATACACTCACACTTGAAAAGTGCGTGGTGACTCGAGAGCACACTGCACAGGCGGAGTGTGAACTCTACCTCCGCGAAGCTCGACCCGGACATTAAAAAATGTGCTCGAGTAGGTGATAGCAGCGCGAGAGGTGGGTGGGGAGCGGGGCACGAGGGAGGGCCTCGCGCTGCTCCATTCCAATGCCAGAGGCGTTAATGGGTGGGGGTGTAGCAGCTCGGGCGATCCACAGCACCACACTGCTGAATCCTAGACGTCCGGAAGTCGTCTCGCGAGTTAGGGTCGCAGTGCGGGAATAGGGTGGCGTACGCCAAAGCCTGCCAGCGCTCCACTAGCAAAGCCAGTATAATGTAGTAGACAGTGGAGTGCAGGGCAGACGTGTTCCGTTCACAGCGCCCACATCCCTCAGCTGCAACGTTTTTGGCGGCGCGCGCCAAATGGCAGAAGAGGTATCTGTGCTCAAGAACACAGATGCGGAGAATCGTTACTAGGAGTAGGCCCGCTATGACTCGAGACTCAAAGCCATTGCAATCTGCAGTGCCGTAATCGAGTTCGCATAATCCTTAGGAAATACACGAGTGGGTCTCGAGCCGGAACAGCACAGGCGGGCCACGGGGTCGTTGGCAGCAAGGTCTAAGAAGGCCTGCGGCCGCGGACGAAGGCGTACACGGGACGCGGGGAATGGGCAATCGGAGGAGTTCATTTCCGTTGGGCGTAGCAGGTGGGCGGCAAGGTGAGACGCGTGGAAGACGAGACAAAGAGCAGAGCCGAGGCAGTGACTCCAGCGCAGGCTACGCGAGGATAATATTGCGAAAGACCGAGGACGGACAATCTCGAGTCGGACGGTCGGACGCATGACGGAGCCGATCGCACCCTATGCGTTAGGTCGGGCGGAGGGCGAGGGGCCGTTGGGCCATAAGAGGTGCGCCGATGGTGCTGCCTGCGGGCAACCCGCCCATAGGTGCACAGGTGAAAGTGGCGGGGACGAGATGGCAGGTTCTTCCGCGCAAGGCTGCGGCCGACATCGCTTGCATTGAGAAACTGAACCACGGCGCTGAATAAAGCCGGGTCAGGTTGTCCAGAGCGGTGGCCTGCGGCAACATGTTTGAATGATTGAGCGGGCGTTAAGCTCGTCGTGGGTTTGTTGACAGCACTGCGGTAACGTCAGAGGATTAGGGAATTTATTAGCCGCGTCCGTGACGTGCGTACAACTTGAAAGTTCGTCAGGGGCACCGGCATTCAACAAAAGGATAAAGGGCTGCTTACTCACCAGTTTGAATGCCGGTGCCCCTCTTGGTTCGTTAGGATGATTGGGTGAGGCCGGCAAGCGGCGGGTCACAAACAGATGGGTGGAATTTTTGGTCTTTTCTTTTGTAGAAATTTAACACAAAGCTCAACGTTCGCTCGGTCGACGCTTGCGCGCCGACCAGTTCACATTGAGGGAAGTTAACCATATTAAGCGCCCAGAACAGGCGCCATCAGATGGTATCTTATATAAGCTGATTGCAGACATTTTTGGTCCCTATAGCATAAAACAGATAAATCTGTTTGTGAATGTAACCTCAAGAACGCGGATGTGTTTGATGTCAAGTCGTTGAAGTTCTCCTCGAGTTTGGCTGCAGTAATGAGGGGACAGCATTCGCAGTGGTGGTATGGGAATTAGCTGCGTCGGTGAGCGTGCGTAATCTACTCGACATCGGCTACTTATCCCAAACTTATCCTGGGTTCGCGTCACTCAGTACGTGTCCGCTGCTGCAACGTGCAAGCTTCTGACAGAAGGCAGTCCCCACACCACACCGAAACCCCATTGAGAAAACGGGGTACCGAGGAGCCTCGGTTAGGGCGCCAGTGCAAATGACAGTTGCACGACAAAGCGCAAATCACAAGTGATTGTCCGCCGCATCCGGATCGCGACTTCCAGGAACGTTTACAGTGTTCAGTCAGGTTCAGTCATGCTGCCACGGTGAGTCGGACGAGTGTGACAAGACAGCATGCGACGCGACACTTTCTCGCCACAATCTCTATCTCCCGACGCGACGCGACGCGACGTAATGCCAGCGGATCATGTGAGGGTGAGGACGGCGATGACTCATGTCCAGTGTCGGTACCAGTAGGTTACATTTTGTCTTACTCTTGAGTCTTTTTAGGTACGAGAGTAGGTACGTCGGTAGGTATGTAAAGTCGCGCTTATGACTGCTTATGAACGCCGGATTCCGGTACTGTCATGCCGTAATGTGGAGCGCGCGGAATGATGGCCGACTTCATGGCATCCCGGACCGGGACTACGTGATGGTTGTCAAGGCGCAGTAACCCCCTATGACTTCTTATGACCCCTGACAATCATATTTAATGAAAGCTGATCATGATCGATATCGCGTTCTTACTAACTTGTGATCGGCAAACTCCGTGTCGACTCTCGAGTGGTAGGGTAAAATAATGGCATACCATGACTAGTTCAAATGATTATTGCAGATTTTGATATGTGGCTCGGAAGTATCTCAAACGGTGAGCACAAAAGTTGAGGATGTAGCGGAAGATATCAAAAATCAGCCACAATAATTAGGAATTATCTTGCGTCAAGTTCGGGCTAGCTCTCAGTACAGGTTAGAGATCCTGGGATGGGCGGAGGGTTGGTGTGTTGTGTCCATCTAATGACTTTCACCCACCAAATTGCGAGACTTTATGAAGGTATGTAATATTTGAATTGTAATTGAAGATATTCTGAGTACAAGAAAAGGTTTTCTGAGCAAAGTGAGCTAGAATAGGGCGGCACTTTCCACCAACGCAGCTAACGTATCTCTACCATCGGAATCGGACGCACTTGTGGGATCAACACGATGAGGCGAGGAGTTACCTGAAGACAACGAGGATGGGATTCCAACTCGTGAAGGACGGGACGGGGTGGGAGACATAGCACTGGGCAGGGGAAATGAACACACGCGAGTGTGGCCCAGGGCATTCACGGGGATACAGGTAGCAGGGTTCATTTCACGGGTATTAGAGTCGGGGCTCGATAGGATAAAAAGTCCCTCAGTGCAGGTAACAGGGTTCATTTCACGGATATTGGAGCCGGGGCTCGACAGGATAAAAAGTCCCTCAGTGGGGACTGGAGTGGTGTATGACCAAGAGAACATCTCTTGAAGAGATGGGGAAAATAATTCAAAGACGCATCAGCTCCGAGATAAAACTCAAATAGGTCACAATGCTTGCACAAAGCCAGCAGGTAGCGAGCGGTCCAACGACAGAAGCAACAAGCAATTCACGAATAGAAGCCCTCCAATCCAGGCCAAGCATAAGATCAAACAGCACGCATCAATCTTCAGAAGTCGTGACCTAGGGTCCCGGACCCACTACAGGGCATAGTGGGAACAAAGTTTGTTGCCTTCGACATGTGGCCACCTTCGGAGCTCTTCTAGCTACTAGTACGTGATCCCCGTTTGGGTGTATCGGCGTTTAACGTTTATCAATTGGGCATATCTTCAACGGATTCTATTTCAGACAATCGTGATCCGCCGCTGCTCATAACCTTGGCAGAACCTCAGCTACAGCTTTCTGCACACATATTTCCTCTGCTACAGCGTTTCATATTCCACACACCGCCACCTGCGCTTGCTTCCTGATCTCTTCTTTCTTGGGCTTCTCGGCTGGGAGAGAGTCACTGTCGCGTTACTTCCTCGGAGGTTCGGTCTCAGCTTCATTGTCAGGCCCCGGTAATCTCAGGCTCCCGCAAAGAGCTTTCTGGAAAAATCGCCAGATTTAGCCTAAAAAAGAAAATTCACTTCTTTCGCTCCCGCGCTACGCGTCGCGGAGAATTTACGTGCTAGGGTCGGACGGCGTGCGATTTCAGTATCGGTGGAAATTAAGCTCAAAAGCCAAACGGGGCTGACGGACAAAAAAAGCCGAATTTGGAAAAGGAATTCGTCCCAAAGCGTTCAGTGTTACACTGTAGGGCCCCCCCTGGGATCCCGGGGTTGTCGGTGCCCATTGAAATTAATTTCACCTAGATCGCAATCCCAGTCTCTTTCGACAAAAGCGGCAATTTGAATCCAATCGATATGACATAGAAGTTATCTGCGGCTATAAAAGAGCGGGTAAGTGGTGATATCGCCTGTTTCGCTTTCTGCTGCTCTCTATGCTCAATAACCCCGAAAAGAAGGTGCACATTTTTTCGCTCATTATTGGCATCAATAATGTGGGTCCTTGTTTCATGTGCGTACACGAAGGCTACACGTTTAGTAGTATTTCAACCCGAATGAGCTGCGCCCCCTCCTGGGAGCCGTCAACGACGCAAGATTATTCGAGAAGTACCTCTTGGACCTCCACGTCCCCTCCACGAATATCGTTGTGCTCGAGAACGAGAACGCTACCCGCTCGGCCATCCTGTCTACCTTCAAGACCCACTTCCTGGACAACCCAAACATCCCGGACCACGGAGACGCCACGATGATATTGTTCTTTGCGGGGCACGGAAGCCGGTTCAAGGCTCCCAGCGACCTCATTGCGCCGTATCGCATGGTCGAGGCCATATGTCCGGTGGACGAGAGGACGAGAAACGATACCGGGGAGTACGTATACGGGATCCCCGACTACGTTTTGGTATGGCTCCTTGCGGAACTCGCTGACAAGAAGGGCACCAATATCGTGTGTCCTGCTCCCTCGCCCACCCGTTTGTTCGCTGATGCGCTCGTTCCGCCTGCAGATTGTGATTCTTGACTGCTGCCACTCAGGTCCGTCTTTTGTTGGGTGTCGTTCTTCCCTTCTTCCCTTGTTCCTGATGGACTATAGGCGGTATGGAAAGGGATCTCGAGGGGGCTCGTACCGCCCGTTCGGACTCGTGTTCCATCCCCCTGGACCTCGACAGTCATTTTTGGAAAGGCAAGACTAACACGGCGCAATCTCACCGCATGTGGTCCCGGCCGCTCTACGTCGTGCTGGCGGCGTGCCTCGCGGGCGAGACAGCGCGGGAGGTCCAGCACACAGACGGGATGTATTACGGCCGCTTTACCTTGGAGCTCGTGCCCCTCCTACAGAGACTCCCCTCGAGTCCGTTACATGGGCAGAGCTGCTGAATTGGATTAAAAAATGGCCGGGACAGACCCCATACTGCGCAGGCACCAGGAGCAATCGGCTGTTCTTCAATGGGAATTACCCAGCTGCTGGTCAACGTTCCGCCTTGCTGACGCCGCAGAAATCATCCAGGTTCAAAAGCGCAAGCAGCTCGCAGTTGTTTCGGGTGGAGATGGGGTCTGTGGAGGGTGTTGTCCCTGGGACGGAGTTCTCAGCGTACGATCGGAAAAACAACTATTTGTGCACCTTTATTGCGCAATCCGTGCAGGTTGGTCAGACGATCCTTGTCTGGAAGCCGGAGAAGGACCAGCCACCCGTCGAGATCCCCCCCTGGTCGCGCGCGGTTGTCTTCGATTGGAAGAGTTCTCCCATGCTTGTGTATACCCCCGCCGATTTCCCGTACACGAGCGTCCTATTCCCGACGACGGGCACCGTGCGCCCGCCCAACTTTGTGCCGGCGCCATCCCTCGAAGACGCGCACATTGTCGTGCGGAGTGACGGCGATGAGATCGTCATCGAGCCTCACATGAGCACAGCGCTCGGGGGCCAGCCCAAACCGCGCTTCGCCCTCGGTGACCCCGCCCACCTCCCCCACGCCATCGATGGCGTCGCCCACTTCAGCTACTTCCTTGACCGCGCCAACGAGGCGGATCGGCTTGACGGCGTCACGCTCGAGATGCACCGCCTCGTGGGCGAGTACCCTTGTTGCACATCGGACCTGCGGGTTGGGAACATAATCAAGGACGGCGAGGTGCGGCTCGCGTCGAAAGCCGGGGCCAAGTATGGTTTCACAATTCGCAACACGTCCCACGAAGACCTCTTCCCGTATTTGTTCTATTTTGACCCGCAGACATATACGATCCAGGTGGGGACCATCGTGCACATTTGGCAGCGCGTATTGATTCTTGTTTACTAGAACTGGTATTCGCCCGCAGGCGCGGGGGTCGAGCCGCCGCTCCCAAGCGGGAAGTTAGTGACAATAGGGATGGGTAGCGAGCGCGCGTTCGCTTTCATGCTCTCGCCCGGCGAGCTGTCGAGCTGCGGGTTCCTCAAGCTGTTCGTGACGAGCGAGTACATCGACCTTGGATGGATACAGCAGGAGATATCACCGTTTGACCCACGATTTGAAGGTACCGGGCGACTGAGGAGATTGCACGAGCCACTAGACCTCGCAACCAAGAGGTGGGATGCGAGGTGGGATGCATTGATTGTGACTCTGACAATTGCTCAGTGACGCAGTCAAAACCAGCCGGATTGTGTTCTCCTCGTCGCCGCTTGACCTGAGGCTCGAGGGAACCGAACGGCTCAGGCTGTCACAGGAGCCATTGGTCCTCAGGACGAGTTCGGAAGCGATGTGGGATGCTCTGACAGTGACTCTGATTATCATTGCTCAGTGAAGAAGTTAGAATCTGTATAATAAAGTCTCCTACCTTAGATCACGCAGAACCATAGAGCCTGCGCTATTTCAAGTAAATTGTTGTTGTATTAGCTAAATAATATTCATGTACTGTGCCTCGCAACCTCGGGTCCTGGCGCCGGGGAGATTAGAGATTTCAGCTCGTATGGCCTCGCTCACGTTCCTCGCGTTTCCCGTGGAGCTTTGGTTTTCCCGACGTAATCTGGGAGATGCTTCAGCTGTAAACATTTAAAAATGAATGAGTAACAATATAGAATAGTGAGTGCAACGTGACGGATATCCGGCAGATGAGCGAGCATTCAGGACCTCCAAAATACGCCAGGAAGGGTTGAAAGGTCGGCAACCAAAAAGGAAGGTCGTTAGGTTGGAGTCCAAGAGTAAGTCCAACTTCAAGGAGCATTGTTTGGTTCGTGCGTCGTCAACCTTGGAATCTCTCCGGTCAGCGATGTCCTCTCATCTTGCCTCTCATTGCCTTCCCGCTTTCAAGTCTTCAGTACGCGCGTTAGAGCTCAAAAGAAGCGGTTTTCCGGAATAATTTGCTATATCCTGCGCAAAACACGCAAAGTCAAAAGTTTCCGGAGTCTGAAAAGTTTGCTTGAAACAGGCCAACGCCGTCGCTGCACTCGACCCGGATTGCAGAGTAACTCTACGAATCTATAATATATGCGGGTGCTCTAGGGCTTGTAAACTATTACTGGTTCTTCTCGGGACGCTTTGACACCATTAAGTACACCGTCCCACCCATTCAAGAGGTGGCGCAAACTTGCGGCTGGATGGTATCCAAATCTACAAGCGTCTCAGGCTTAGTCAATTCTGGGAATGCCCTCCAGGACATCATTGTCGACTCTCTCATTTACATGGTCCTCCCGCGGATGTAAGGGAAGCATCCAATTGAGCTATTCACTCCACCCATCGGACGGCATGCTTCATGATATACAGCAGACGGCGAGCTCACTACGTTGCGAGTGTCGACATCCCAAACTGGCGGCGGTGGTCATGCCTCATGACACCGGGAGGGCACCTATGGTCGCGTATTACTGGGACGTGTCGCTGCCTCCGCGGTATGCACACCTACAAGTCCGTAGATTGCCCAAATTTACTCGGCGACCATTTTTGAAACGACGGTCTGGTACCACCTCTCCTAATCTTCTTACGCGCCTCATCCCCGCCCAACGTGTGCGCAAACTCGGGGCTCCTCTTCGTGTCCATGCCGAGAAGTCCCAGCTGTCCCCGCCACCTGGCGTGGTCAACTCGCCCATCTCGGCCGCGACAGTCAACCCTGCGCTGCACCGTGCACCCTTCAATAGCGGGTCGTACGTCCGTGAACCCGCCTGCCTTCCTAATCTGCATGGATATTGGCCAACCATCAGCAAGGGATCAAATAGGACGAGATCCAGACGCAGCTCCCGGTGCTCAACAGGCTGTCTGTAGTCTGCTATCGTCATCCGGGTCACAGAAGAGGAATCGTGCCGCCCGTGTGGGAAAAGGCGCATCTCGCCGCCCGCATGGAAATGTCTGCCGTCTGCGACCTCGCCACGTCATAGTGCAGAAGAGGCGCATCTCGCGGCCCGTCTACGACGCGCCAGGGCCTCATGTATACATACTACCTGCGCTTGGCCTTGCTATGCTTTAGCTATTGGTCGTGTGTCTTGGATGATAACGGCGCAACTCATAATAATACTCTTCATGGTTCGCAGAGGATCAGGCCTTACCCCCTCCCTCCCTCCCTCCCCTCAAATTGCACTTGCTGCTCGCCAGTCCAATCGCGTGCGCTATACATACGGTGCCAAATACTTCGGCAAAGCGAAGACGAACGTCCGACACTGCGCGGCGGAGTCTGAGTGTCGGGCGTGAGATCAGCGAAAGAGGGTCAGGCGGTAGAGGCGGAAGCGGAGGCGCTGGCGTTCCTCATTGTCACCCGTTCTATTTCTTATTGTTGACCCCAAAAAAATGGGTGCAAAGACGAACGAGTCCGGTTTCATAAATCACGATCATTTATATATTTACCCAACCTCTAAAAACTAAAAACTACATGTATGTAGATGTAAACGTATGCAGCAAGTGAACCCATGAATGAATGTGGAGGAACCATGATGATGAGAGCATTACACTAGTACTAACAGGAATAACTAAAGGGTGGGGGCGGGCATTTCTTGAGATCCTGATGAGTTTCGTGAAGCGCGAAGCGGAATATGAATGGATATAAAACAGCTGTATATATACTGTATCGTGTAAGTGACATGTGTAAAATCGTGAAAGAAAATGGAGTGAGTGCGGAATCAGGAGATGTTTTGCAGAAGGACGTGAGGAGGGCGGACTCGGAGCGAGGAGAGTGTAGGTGGGAGCACGGGGGGCGCGCGCCGGCTTGGCCTTTGCCGAGGACGACACACGGAGGGAGACGGATCTAGGGCCAGGTCTCTGGCGCGAAGTAAAGTGAGAAGAGCGCCGCCTATGACACCGCCATAATCGCCTTGGTCTTCACCGCCGCGTCCGCAAGCGCCCGCTCAAACGCGCTCAGGTGCTCCGCCACCACCGTCCTTCCATCTATTCTCTTCCCCCCACCCACGCTGCGTATCGGCGTCGGCGGCGCGCTCCCATCCCCGCCACCCACAGGCGTATTCGCCCCCGTCACACCCGCAACCGGTGTCCCACTCGTCGAGCTAAAATCGACCACGCCCCCCGCCTCCCACCGCTCGATCCGCCCCCGACTCCGCTCCGCGCCCTCCCACTCCGCGCGCCAGCCCCCCAGCCTGTTTCGTAGAGCGCGGAGCTTGCGCCCCGCCTCGGCGGTCGCGGCGCCGTTCACCTGCGCGTGCTCGCTCACTGAGGTAAGCGACGCGATGAGAGACGTCGTGAGCGTGCGCAGGTCGCTCAATTGCGCGGCACCGCGCTGGCCGAGGGAGGACGGGGCGGCGGAGGAGGAGGCGGAGTTGGGGGCAAGGGCGGCGGGGGGTGCAGCGGCGGGTATTGAGGGGGAAAGGGAGAACGCGGTGCGCGACGCGGAGGGCGACGCGGGCGGGGACGTGTTCGCGAACGCGGGGTCCATCCCGTCGTCCCCGTCCAGATCCCCAATCGAGTTCCCCAGCGCGTCCCCGAGCCGCTGCGCATCCGGATCCGTTTCCCAGTCCTGCGAGAACGTGCGTGCGTGCGGCGGGCGCGTGGGCGCGATCTTGGGGGACACGGTCTCCACCTCCGTTATGGGGCTCAGGGACGACGCGAGGGAGGGGGGGAGGAGCTCGGGCTCCGGGTCGGGCTCGTCGTCCTCGGGTATGGGCAGCGCGTCGAGCCGCCCGAGGACGTCCTGCCCGCCGACCTCGCCCGCGATGCGCCGGAACTCGCGCTCGTACCCGAGCAGCGCGCGCACCTGTCCCTCGCGGTCGCGCGCGGTGTCGTTGATACGTCGGATGACGTCTGAGGCGAGGCGTTCGAGTTCGGGCTGCTGGGATGTGTTGGCTGACGAGGAGGACGTGGGAATGGAGGATGAGGAGGAGAGGGTGGAGGATGACAGGGTCGAGGGCATGGATGAGGAGGTAGAAGAGGGAGGTAGAGAGTCGGCGTCTAGTCTTCGCAGGTGCAAGAGGAAGTTGTCTGTGGACGCGAGGTCCGCTGCCAATACCTCCATCGCGTCCACCTCCTTCTTCAGCTTCTCCTCCCTTTGCATTTGCTGCGGGTCCCCGAACGTCGGGTCGTCCAGTGACGGCTCCTCACTATCGAATGTCGAGTCGAGTTGCGGGTCCGACTCGGATTCGGCAAACGAAATCTCCCCGTCTTGAATATTTATCTGCGGGCCCGTGGGGACGGCGTCGATCCCTTCCGCGCCCTCGTCAAATTCTATACCGAATTCTTCGGCAAGGAGTTTAGAGCCAGCAGAGGGCTCAGGCATCATAGCGACCGCAAGTTCGTGCGCGAGGGAGAAGCCGCCGCCCATGCCTCCCCCAGTTTCGCCACCCATAGTGGAGGGACGGAGGGAGGCGGTGGAGCGTCGGTTGGCCATGGAGGGCGTCTTGCGCGGAGAAGTCAAGAACGGGTCTTCAGGCATTTCTAGTCAATCAAGTCAATTTCTGCGGTGGCGTTTTAGTGAATCAAGTCAAATCCGGTAAAGAACCATGAAACACAAATAATAAAGAGGAAAATGGACGAACCGTGGGGATGCGACGCGATCTATACCTCTGTATCTTCCTCTTCGTGCTCGGCGTTAAATTCCCGTATAGTACAAGTCCTAGTAAGCCGAAATTGCGAAGAGTCAGTCTTTGTATAAGGTGCTTAGATTGCCACAAGAAGCTGACAGTTTATGGGACCGCGAATGGACGCGATTTGGGCCACTAGAAGGCGTCTTGAAAAGACCGGGCAGAGGCGTGTAAGGAGATTATCAAAGGCAGAGACGCGAGGGCTTTGATTCCTAGCATACACAAATAACTTGGTAACTATGTCAGCTCTCTTGTTATTTCTCGTTGGCGCGTCGAGATCGTTGGCTTTAAATTGTTTTTACGAGGCACGTATGTAAGGGAGAATCTACTCTACATGCTTGAATATTTTTAGGTTTTAATGGGATCTTTTGTAAGCGTCCGCCATTCGATCGGAGACTCAGAGACTGAGACTCTGATACCTTTCCATTATGCCCCAAATGTCTTCTGAAGCTGGGACTCCAGTTCAACTTGCCAGTCATGAGTGAGCAAGTTGTAAAAGATATACAGCAGAGCTGAAACGAGTCTATTTCCTGGCGTATTCTTGAGATCTTGTCTCCTGCGTGCTCGCTCATCTGCGGCCAGTACCGGATAGTATCAGTACGCAGCGTTTCCCAGCCTATCAACTGTTATTTGATTGTTCATAGGGTTTACAGCTGAGGTATCTCACGAATGATTGCCCTTCAAGGGTGCGAACAAAGGATTGGCACGACAGGAAACATGATAAACATGATACAATCTGGGTTCAAGCCATTGCCCAAAGACCTTTGCAATCGTGCACTCGTAAGTATTTCCCGTATTGTTTTGTAATGCCCGCTCTCTAATAGGCCGGAGTTCAGTCCACGGTCGCATAACCCAGTACATTATGCGGTCCGGAAATAGTACCACAACAATCCACTTGAAATAAACGTAGACGACTATCCATGGTAGGGAACACAACTGTATAGATTTCAACCCTCTCACTGAGCAGTAATTGTCAGGGTCACCGTCAGAGCATCCCACATCGCATCCGACCTCGTCGTTCTCAGGTCCAGTGGCTCATGCGACATCCTGAGTCGCCCGGTGCCCACAAACCGCGGGTCAAACGGCGACAGCTTTTGTTGGATCCATCTAAGGTCGATGTACTCGCTCGTCACGAAAAGCTTGAGGAATCCACGGCTCGAGAGCTCGCCGGGTGAGAGCGTGAAATCAAACGCGCGCTCGCTACCCATGCCTATTGTCACGGTCCCCCCGCTTTGGAGCGGCGGTTCAACGCCGGCGCCTGCGGGCGAATACCAATTCTAGCGAGCAGGAATCAATACATAGGCGCCGCCAAATGCGCACGTTGGTACTCACCTGGATTGTGTATGTTTCTAGATCGAAATAGAACAAATACGGGAAGAGGTCCTCTTCGGAGCTGCTGCGGATCGTGAAACCGTACTGGGCGCCAACCTCCGACGTGAGCCGTACTTCGCCGTCCTTGACCATGTCCTCATCCTGCAGGTCCGGCCTGCAAAAGGGATACTCGCCCCGGAGACGGTGCATCTCAAGCTCGACGCCCTCGAGCCGATCCGCCTTGTTGGCGCAGTCCAGGAAGTAGCTGAAGTGCGCGACTCCGTCGATGGCGTGGGGGAGGTGGGCGGGGTCACCGAGGGCGAGGCGCGGCTTTGGCAGGCCCGCGAGCACGGTGCTCGTGCGAGGCTCGATGACGATCTCGACGCCGTCACTCCGCACTACAATGTGTGCCTCCTCGACGGACAGCGCCGGCATAAAGTTGGGCGGGCGTACGGTGCCCGTCGTCGGGAATAGCACACTCGTGTGTGGGAAATCAGCGGGGGCATGCACGAGCAGGGGAGTGCTCTTCCAATCGGACACTACCGCGCGCGACCAAGAGGGGATATCGACAGGTGGCTGGTCCTTCTCCGGCTTCCAGACAAGGATCGTCTGGCCAACCTGCACGGATTGCGCAGTAAAGGTGCACAAGTAGTTGTTTTTCCGATCGTACGCTGAGAACTCTGTCCCAGGGACAACCCCCTCCACAGTCCCCATCTCCACCGGAAACGAGTGCGAGCTGCTGGCGCCTTTAAATTTGGGCGATTTCTGTGGTGTCAGCAGGACGGAGCGTCGACCGACATCTGGGTAATTCCCATTGAAGATTAGGCGATTGCTTCTAGCGCCTCCGCAGTAAGGTGTCTGTCCCGGCCATTTTTTCGGTATCAGATTCAGCAGCTCTGCGCATGTGGCGGACTCGAAGGGGGTCTGTTGGAGGAGGGAGACGAGGTGTGTGGTGAAGCGACCGTGATACGTTCCGTCGGGGTACAGGACCTCCCGCGCCGTCTCGCCCGCAAGGCACGCCGCTAGCACGACATGAGACGAGTGGGACCACCTGCGGTGAGATTGTGCCATGTCAGTCTTACCTTTCCAAAGATGACTGTCGAGGTCCAGGGGGATGGAACAGGAGTCAGAACGGGCAGTACGAGCGTCCCGCGTCCTCTCGACATCTCGTTCCATACCGGCTACGTTAAAATTCAGGAAACTGGAAAGATAGATGTACAACAAAAGCTGGACCTGAGTGGCAACAGTCAAGAATCACAGTCTATAATGCGGAACCAATGCTTTAGCTAACAAACAAGTGGGGTAAGCAGTAACGCACGATATTTGTGCCCTTCTTGCCCGCCAGTTCTGCAAGCAGCCATACCAAAACGTAGTCGGGGATCGCGTGTACATACTCCCCAGCATCGTTCATCGTCCTCTCGTCCACCGGACATATGGCCTCGACCCTGCGATCCGGCGCAATAAGGTCGCTGGGAGCCTCGAAGCGGCTTCCGTGGCCCGCGAAGAAGAATATCATCCTTGGCTCTCCGCGGTCGGGTATATTCGTGTTGTCCAGGAGGTGGGTTTTGAATGCAGATAGAATGGCCGCGCGGGTGGCGCTCTTATTCTCGAGTAGAACGATGTTGGAGGGTGGGACGTGGAGGTCCGAGAGGTACTTCTTGAAGGCTCTTGCGTCGTTGACGGCTCCCCGGAGGGGGCGCAGTTCATCCGTGTTGAAATACTACTAAACAGTGTAGGCTTTGCGTACCTCCGGGAAAATGGGACCCACATCGTTGATGCCAATGATGAGCGCAAATATAGCTGTAGTGTGTTTTTCGGGAGATCCGTGGTTCATTTCACTCGTACTTCTCTAGGTTATTGAGCATAGAGTCCAGAAAGAAAGATATCACTGTTTCTTCGGTCGTCCGACATTACTTTATAGCTGCAGACCCCTATTGACATCAAGGGGACTACGGCATTTTGCGTATAAGCCGTAGCGTTTACGAATGGGTATGACAACTGCGCCCACTGGCAATTGCAACTCGGACAAGGCCGGGATGACCTGGTGGTTGCTGAAGAACGTGCTTGCCGTCGCGAAGGTGTTATATGCATCACCCACAGCAAGCGAGGCATGAGCGCCCACATTATTGTAGAGTCCAAGTAGCGTCTGTATGAAGACTACTGTGCATCACCCGCAGCAGGCGAGGCATGAGCGCCCACATTATGTAGAGTCAAGTAGCGTCTGTATGAAAGACTAGCTGTGCATCACCCGCAGCAGGCGAGGCATGAGCGCCCACATTGTTGTAGAGTCCAAGCAGCGTCTGTATGAGAGACTAGCGGCTTCCCACCTCTTCAAGTTCCCGATCCCTTCTTACTTGTTGTGTACCAGCTCCCCGTTGAGACCCAATAGAATAAAATAAAATCTGTTTTTCCGGGACGTTGCCGCGTTCAAGTACAATGCTAACGAGTCAACCAAAATTTGACCAAAATGACGAATGTTTGATAGATTTAGAGAAGGTCCTCTTGTGACAGTTGGCGGAAGTCGCATCGGCATGCATATGCATGCCTCGTGTAACAGTGCAGTGTTCCCAAGGTTATCCCAGCACAGACTGCCACAATAATTCCCAGCCCACCCCACGAACAGGAATACCCCGACCGAGCGCAGTATCAATGCGCAGGATGCACGCGGCCGTTTCATTGAATGCGTGCGCATCGGCGACTACATGCCACTTGAAAGTCCGTAGCAGCAGTCTTCCAGAAATATCCAGGTGCTGAAGTTCTTCAAGCCATAGCGAGCCGATCCTGGGACTAAAGATTGCGTTGCTGGTCAGTTTGCTTCAACCCTTTAATTGAACAAGACTTTACGAAGGCAAGCTTTTGTGAGTGTTGAACTAAATATCCAGGTACTTGGAGTTTGATTTAAACGGACGGAGAGAGAAGGCCGCGAATCAAACCTTCGGAGGTGAATGCAGGCCGCATTGGCAGGAATGGATGGTAACTGTGGCCTCGCTGGTTTTTTTGTTGTGGTGATCGGACACGGTGCGGCGACTGGTCACCTTGAAATATTTAAAGCATTATTCCGGCAGAAGGCGAACGGGACTTAGCGCAGGATCGCCATCACTTCATCAATTTGTGATTATTTGGATTTCGACTTGCCCAAGAGTCTTAATTGGGATTCTGCTGACTCTTAGCGGCAAAGATGATGCCATCAGAAATATCTATCCCGTTTTGGACAAAGTTTTGATTGATGACTCAACTCCACCGTCCACGACAAGGTAGACTAGTCCTTGTGACTCATGAGTAGCTACATGGTACGAGGGGACATCGAAAAAGCGAAGTCAGAGCGAAGGTGACGAGGAAGCAAAGATTCGAATCAAAGGTGGGTCGTTGAATCCAGCGGATCGGCTTCGCGTCTCGGTCCAAAACGAAAGGCTCTCTCGGCAACAGGAAGCACGAGAGAGACGCCTCGGAACGGAAGAAATGCTTAAGAAGTGAAGAGGGTTCTGAAGAGAGGATGGCAATTTCAGTACGCAGTGAGGCTCCGAGTCGGACTTCGGGAGAGAGGGGCGATGAAGCCCGAAAACCCCAAGGCATAAGCTACAAAGAGGAATGGTGGGTGGGGGGTGAAAATCTGCGATGCGAGCTCAACAGCGCGGGAGATGGTGATCGTCGCGAGCAGAAAAAGATGAGTAACGTGAACGCCGTGACACGAGCACGGGAGGTGACGGGACGCTCTCCGGGACTCCCCGTCTTCCACTTAGACTCGCAAGCTCGTTTTGCCTGAGCTCCCAATTTCGCTGGCGAACTCAATCATCGGACGTGTAACCTTCTTCTCTACAAACTTGAAACAAACGAAACAAAATGCGATATGTTAGCAATATGTTAAGCAACGATACATCCACAATTCGAAGCTAATAAGATCCCGGAAATCCTATCCCAAGTATGTATCCAACGCATGAACGTGAACGTGAACGATGCATGAAGTGTAATTGGGTAGCAAAGTGTGAGCAAAGTGTATGCGGCAGAGGCAGAAGCAGAGTGTGAGCGATATGCAGCAGTGTCCGTGTGTAACTTATCTAGATGCAAGTGTACGTGTGCGAAGAGGATGAGTGTGCGGAGAGCGTCGCAGCGGAAGTCAGGAAATGCGAGTCCTAGCGGCGCGGCTACACAAGCGCCGAGTCGCGATCATACGCCAACAGCGTCGACCCCCTCAGGTCAAGGTCGTACACCGCCGAGCCTCTCGCCCCGTGCGTGTACCCGGCGTATTCTATCCCATACACCGGCGACGCGCGCCCGTAGTTGGCGTTGCCGCTACCGCTACCAACCCCATACTCGTTGCTGCTACTGACCCCGACCCCGTACCCGTGCACAGGCGTTGCGTCCATCGACGTGAGCCTCGACTCCGCCTTCGCGAGCGCGGGCTCTCGCTCTCAAACAGCGAGTCCGCAAACACGGAGTGCCCGTCGTCCGTCCGCGGGTAGCCGTACCCGTACCCGTGTCGCCCCCCGTCGTGGTAGCAGAGACCGAGTGTGTGCGCACGCGCGCGAGGGGAAGCGCGCTGGTGGTGGTGGTCCCGAAGGAAGACTGCGCGTGGTTGGTGGGAAGTGGTTTACGGAGGCAGAGTGGTTTACAGACGAGTTGGAGTGCCCATGCTCAAGGGTGGGCGCGGTGGGGTGAAGTGATTCAGTGAAGAGTTGGGCCGACGGTCGGCGCGGTCGAGGGGACGTCGGCGCCGTGGGGTCTGGCTCGACTCCGACCCCGCGCTGCCCACAAAGTCGGTGGGCTCCATCTCACCCGGGATCACGAGTGGCGGCGGGGGTACGAACGGCGAGCCCCCGCGTGATGCCATATCAAGGCGGCTCCACGGCCCCACGCTCTTGCATGGGTGGGTACGGGACGGCGGCGGTCTGATGTTTCCTCTTATGATGTCTGTACAGCGCCGCGCCCACGAGCAAGAGAAGGAGCCCGCCGAGGAGGGGGACGAGAATCTCGGCGAGGAGCGTCATGTGCTTAGCGCTGGTGCTCTTCTTTGAGGAGCCATGTCCAGTCTGCGAGGCGGCTGCGAGGCGGCGCCGGCCCGCATGCGTCCGATTTCGTGGGAGTAGACGGAGGCGAGGTCGGAGTCGTCGACGGCTCTGTGTTCTATGGAAATTTTTAAATCACGATAATCAGACAGAATTTTTGACATACCTCGGAGGAGCGGCAGCTGTCGTCTTTGGGGTTGTTATCACCTTTTGTGTGTTTTATATTTACGGTGGTGGTGGTTCTGCCTCCGCCGCCAAAGCCACCATTGCCCACGGTAGGCTGAGCAGGTGAGTGGATGTGGTGGCGTTTAGTGAATCAATTCAAATCCTGTAATGAACCATTAAATACGAGTAACAAAGAGGAAAATGGGCGAACGTGGGGATGGACGCGATCTATACCTGAGCCTTTCAAATGGCGGGGGAATTTTCATCAGCCAAAAGTGTGGTATTCAGCGTTGCGAGCCTTGGCGAGTGATGGGTTTGCGTACTGTTTGCGTCGGCTGTCCTGGACGAGATGTCCGGCAGCAGTCCAACAACCAAACACAACCACAATCATAAATCCTGATAGATTATCTCGTCGTATGTAACCACCACTAACCACCTTCCTCATGTTCTTGAGCTCGTGAGGACTCTCATCTGGACATCGGTGCGCCATTTCTCGTTCTATGGCACTGTTCTGTATCTGACCCATGTTTTAATTTTTTAAATACCTTTTTACAGCTGGAGCATCTCCCAGATTACAGATTACGGGAGAAGTAAAGCGCCACGAGAAACGCAAGAAACGTGAGCAAGGCCATATGAGCTGCCCAAGCACCTCTAACCTATGCCTGCCGCCAGGACCGTCGCGAGGAACAGAAAACCAGTACATTATTACGATACAACGAGAATTCACTTGAGATAGCGCAGGCCTATGACTCTGCGAGATCCATGGTAGGGAACACAACTATAGATTCAACCCCTCACTGAGCAGTAATTTCAGAGTCACCGTCAGAGCGTCCCACATCTCGTCCAGTGGCTCAGGCTGTCACCTGAGCCGTCCGGTGCCCTCAAAACCTCGAGTCAAGCGGCGACAAAAAAAGCAATTCTGTGGGTTTTACCCAGAAGCAATGTTCAGGGTGACCGTCCGTGCGTCCCAGATCGCATTCCACCTCGTCTTGAGGTCCAATGGCTCATGCGACATCCTGAAACGCCCGTGCCCACAAACCGTGGATCAAACGGCGAAAGCTCTTGCTGTATCCATCCAAGATCGATGTACTCGCTCGTCACGAACAGCTTGAGGAACCCGCAGCTCGACAGCTCGCCGGGCGAGAGCGTGAAATCGAATGCACGCTCGCTACCCATACCGATCGTCACCATTGCCCCGCTTGGGAGCGGCGACTCGACGCCCGCGCCTGCGGGTGAATACCAGTTCTAGCAAACAAGAATCAATACGGGTTGCTAAATGGCACGATGGTCCTCACCTGGACCGTATATGTCTCTGGATCGAAATAAAACAAATACGGGAAGAGGTCCTCGTCGGACATATTGTTGATCGTGAAACCGTACGGCGCCAACCTCCGACGTGAGCTGCACACGCCGTCCTTGATCATGTTCCAACCTGCAGGTCCGGCGTGCAACAGGGATTCGCCCCGAGGCGGTGCATCTGGAGCTCGACGCCTTCCAGTTGATCCGCCTCGTTGGCGCGGTCGAGGAAGTAGCTGAAATGCGCAACGCCATCGATGGCATGGGGGAGGTGGCGGGGTCACCGAGCGCGAAGCCCGGCTTTCGCTGGCCTGCAAGCACGGTGCTCGTTCGAGGCTCGATGACGATCTCCTCGCCGTCACTCCGCACGACGATGTGTGCCTCCTCGAGAGACGGCGCCGGCACAAAGTTGGGCGGGTGCACGGTACCCGTCGTCGGGAATAGGAAGCTGTGTGTGCGGGAAATCGGCGGGGGCATGCACGAGCATGGGAGAACTCTTCCAATCGGACACACCGCGCGCGACCAGGGGGGATTTCGACAGGTGACTGGTCCTTCTCCGGCTTCCAGACAAGGATCGTCTCGCCAACCTGCACGGATTGGCAATGAAGGTACACAAGTAGTTGTTTTTCCGATCGTACGCTGAGAACTCTGTCCCAGGCTCAACCCCCTCCACAGTCCCCATCTCCACCCGAAAAGCTGCGAACTGCTGGCGCTTTTGATCCTGGACGATCTGTGGCGTCAGCAGGGCGGAGCGTCGACCGGCAGCTGGGTAATTTCGATTGAAGATCAGGCGATTGCTTCTGGTTCCTCCGCAGTATGAGGTCTGTCCCGACCATTTTTGTATCCGATTCAGCAGCTCTACGGATGTGGCAGACTCGAGGGGGGTCTGTTCGAGAAGGGAGACGAGGTGTGTAGTAAAGCGACCGTGATATGTTCCATCGGGGTACTGGACCTCCCGCGCCGTCTCGCCCGCACGACACGCCGCCAGCAGGACATGAGACGATGAGGACTCGGTCCACATTCGGTAAGACTGCACGGTATCATTCTTGCCTTTCCAAAAATGACCATCGATGTCCAGGGGGATGGAATATGAGTCCGACCGGGCAGTACGAGCATTCCGAGTCCCCTCGACATCCCGTTCCATGCCACCTTCAGTGAAATTCAGGAAAGAGGGAAGAACGACGCGCAACAGAATACCTACCTGAATGGCAGCAGTCAAGAATCACAGTCTACAAGGCGGCTCGAGCTCATCAGCGAACAAACGGGTGGGCGGGGGAGCAGAACGCACGATATTGTTGCCCTTCTTGTCAGCAAGTTCTGAGAGGAGTCGTACCAAAACGTAGTCGGGGATCGCGTGGACGTACTCCCCGACATCGTTCACCGTCCTCTCGTCCACCGGACATATGGCCTCGACCCTGCGATCCGGCGCAATAAGGTCGCTGGGAGCCTCGAAACGGCTTCCGTGGCCCGCGAAGTACAGATCATGCTGGCTCCTCCACGATCAGGTATGTTCCTGTTATCCAAAAAATGGATTTTGAAGGCGGACAGGATGGCCGAACGGGTCGCGGCCTTGTTCTCGAGTCGCACGATGTTGGAGGGCGGGACGTCGAGGTTCAAGAGATACTTCTCGACTGCGCGCGCGTCGTTGACGGCTCCCCGGAGGGTACGCAATTCATCCGTCTTGAAATACTACTGAAGCTTCAGCGTTTGCTTATGGTCAGGTTTTGGGGGTACGGTTACGGGCGTTTAACAAAACCCGCACAGATTGTGCGGCCTATGCGGTCGCGGTTTAACCGTACACCACCGCCGCAACCGTATACAGTGTACGGTTACGGTGAGTATCCCCAGCGCCGTTTGCATAATGCAGGAAAAAGGCACTGGCACCCACCTCATCGATTCCAATAACGAGCCCAAAAATGACTTCAGGCCTAGGGTCGTTTTCGGGAGATGCTTGGCCCATTTCGCCCATTCTTTCCCGGTTGTTGAGCCAAGTCGATTCTTTCTAGAGCGGAAGACAAGGTATTACAGGTAGGATCTTGCGCTCAAGATTAAGCAACCTGTCATTCAATTGCTCCTTTCGGACCGAAGTCCTATTTCGGCTATTGACAATTCCTTTTTTTTTCTTTTTTTTTTTGGTGGAGCGTGAATGGTGTTCAGACAGGCGACATATGGTTATTGTTTCGCTATCGCTATCGTCCCATACATACCTCAAACTTTTATCGAACTCATTACAAAATGTGATATGTTACCGATACACAAAAAATCCTACCAAAAATCCTATCCCAACTTCTATCCATAAGTACCGTGTGCAAAAAGAAGGTCCCGAGCGGGGCA